>RJWH01003600.1:0-112044 GCA_004363575.1 Solenodon paradoxus
TACTCAGAAAGGAGTCCCGGAGTGAGGATCTCCGTGTCGTTGGGCAGGTGCTGGGAGCCTGCGCGCTCGGGCTCTGCTCAGCGTTGGAGCGGGGAGACTCGTTCTGCTGACCCAGCTCTTAAGGGGCGTTTCTTTTGGGCCACTTTCCTCTTTGTAAGCTAATGACTCAAACATCCCTATGAGGTAAGTACTTCCCCCCGTTTTACAGAGGGAGAAGTTGAGACACAGAGAGGTTAAGTAACTTCCCAAATCACACAAACAGTAAATGAGGGATTCATTAACTAAAGTTGTAACCGTCATGTTCCTGAGTCTCTGCTCCTGTAAGGGTGTGTGTGTGTGCGTGTGTGTGCGCACGCGCGTGTGCGCACACGTGTAGCGTGAAGGTGGGTGTCATGGACAAGATAAGGACAAACAAAGCAACGTCGGCTACAGAGGAGGATGTTGCAGGTGCTGGGGAGGGTGTGTGGGGGTACAGCCTGTCTGACAGAAGCCTCCAGGAGTCAAGAAGGCCAGGAAGGGTGTTTCTGTCTTAGATGGGGACTCAAGGGAGAGTCACAATAACCAGTGGTCCCAGATCAGAGGATGTCGATTCATCTTGTCCATCCTGCCCCCAGGGAGTGAGTGGGCCTCACCTTTCGAACCCCCAGAGGCCTGGGGACACCATGCAGAGCTGTGACCTCAGGAATGTGGACCTTCTGGTAAATGTTAGTATGGCACCACTGAGGCCACCATGGCGCCCAAGTCACCCCAAGATGTAGATCATGTAGGATGTGATCCCCTTGACCTTCGGGACACCAGCAAGCTTTAGGTCCATTATGTCATTATGACCCCCCACCTTCTCCCGGAGGGTCTGTTTTCTTCACAAAAATGGGTAGTCCTGTCACTCTGTTCTGTGCCCAGTCCTTTCCGTGCATGACACAAGAGGTAAAGATTTTATATATCAACTTCTCTATCTTTTGGTCGATGTTTTCAGACACTACATTTTGGGGTAATTTGTTATGTAGCAGTAAGCAACACAAATAGCCAAGTCAATTTTAAGTACAAGACCATGGAAAAAATAGGACCTTACTGGAACAGAAACCAAAACAAGTGAAATTATAGCAATCACAAGACCGTCTGGGAAGAGAAAATCTGCAGGACAACAGCACAGAAAGGCAAGAAACAGCATAGCAAGGGAAAATATGACATCTGACTATGTTAAAATGGAAAACTTTGGTAGAAAGGAAGAGGGAATAAATAAATGGAAGGATGAGCTACAGACAAGGGCAGGTGTTTCCAAGGTACATAGCTGACCCAGGATTCATAGTTACGATCTATAAGCCAATAAAAAGGACAAACCATTTTTAATTGGCACATACGTGAAGATGTAGAAACTAAAGGTACGTAAATAATGTTCATTAGCAATCAAAGAAATTCAAATATCAGCTGGATATATAAAGACAGTGAAATAAACACTCTTAATAATAATTCTAAATCCCGGGGCAGCTTCCCTGGGGTTCAGAAATTTCTTTGTCTTCTCTTTCCTAACTGCTATTACCTTTCCTGCCTGAGTTTCTTTTCAGAATTCTAGCTGCGTTTCTTTAAACAAACCCCTTCTTTCACATACTGCAGCTATCAAGCTTTTAACCAAGGTGCAAGCTGGATTCATGACGGTCCTGTCTTTCCAGGAGTTTCAAGGACTTTCAGGCTGATACCAACGAAGGTCATCATAATAATCTAACCTTTACTCTCTTCCTCAAGGAAATGCACAAGAGCACATTTTCAAAGCCCACATTTTTACTGCTTCAGTACTTGGCAGTTACCTTCTCATGCACATCCCCTGTCAGATCCCTCCTTGAGTCATTTTTCCTGGATTTTCAGTCCTTCCCCCACTCACCGCTGCTCATTGGTGCCCACACTGAACAAGTCTTGTCTGCTTGGCCAAAAACTTGAGAGACTTACGAGTTGACTCTAGGTAGGTGAAAGTGTGCATTCTCCACACCTCCCTGCTACTAGTATTTTAGGTCTTGTCTTTTAGGATTGAGATCTCTGAACATGTGAAGATGCACCACTCTGTTATTGTTTTTTTTTTTTTTAGCCTTAATGCTTACTAAACTGAATTGAGTTGAAAGATCACAAGTATTTTTCCCTTCTGTTCCATTTACTTATTTATTCCCTTTTATCCTTGTGACCAACCCATTTCCCATTCTCCTGCTAACCTTGTAGTGTGTTTCACAAATACTTGAAATGTACCTTTGGGTGTGTCCTGGTGGGTTAGTAGTTAAGTCCATGACTTTTGACTGGCATAGTCCACATACATGCAAGAACCCAGATTCATGACACATGGCTAGGAGTACAACGAAGATGAACAGCTAATAAAATAAATACAAGCTTCTTCCTCCTCTCTCTTCCTGCCTCCCTGCTTGCATATGCACCTTCATTGCTGCCTATACTTTTCCTTTTAAAAAAGCACGAGTTTTGTGTAGATACGTATTTTCTCTCAACATTTTTGAACCAGTTTTAAATTTTTCATAACATTGACAATTAATTGCTACATGTTGCCTTCATTGCTTCAGATAAGAACATAAGCATAATCGCCCTTCTTTTCAAAAATATGTATTGTACTCCTACTCTAAAACTGGCAGACTCATACGATTTTGTCTTTTTAAATTTATTTATTGCTCTTTTATAGTAGGACTTACTATTTCTTTAGTCCACAATGCTAAATTCCATTTAGGATATTGAAATTGCATCTCAGTCTCTATTTCACACCACACCCACCACCAGAGGTCCAGTGTCCCTACAGTTACCTTTCCCCTTATCCCCCTCCCCACCCACAACCAGCCCTGAGTCCTGTTATTTTTGTTGGAATTTGTATGTTCGTTTCATTTCATTATCCTCCACATGAGTGAAACCATTTTGTATTTCTCTGTTTCTTTCTGACTTATTTCACTCAACATGATCCCCTCTGGTTCCATCCAGATTGTAGCAAAGGGCACAATTTCATTTTTTAGATAGCGGCATAGAATTCTATCAAGTATATAAACCATAGCTTCTTTATCCTATCATTTGTTGATGGCAGTTAGCTTGCTTCCATTTCTTAGCTGTGGTGAATTGTGCTGCTAAGTACATAAGGGTGCAGTTGTTTTTTCTGATTAGAGATTTGTATCTGAGTACATGCCCAAGAGTGGGATTGCTGGAGCAAATTATAGATCCATCTTTATTCATTTGAGGAATCTCCATATTGTTTTCCAAAGAGGTTGTACCAATTTGCATTCCCACAAAGAGTGTAGAAGGGTTCCCTTTTCTCCACACCCCTCCAACACATGCTATTTTCAGTCTTTTCAACATAGGCCACTCTCACTGGTGTGAGATGGTATCTCATTGTAGTTTTTATTTGCATTTCTCTAATGATGAGTGAGGTGGAGCACTTTCTCCAGCTAGCTGTGTGTCTTCTTCAGAAAGGTCTCTAATCAGCTCCTTTGCCCATTTTTGAGTGAGTCATTTCCTTTTTTATTGTTGAGATATATATGAGATCTTCGTCTATTTTAGAGATTAAGCTCTTATCTGATTATGTTGTGTGAATATCTCACCCAATTCCATGGGTTGTCCTTTTGTCTTAGTGGTGGTTTCTTTTTCTGTGCAGAAGCTTTTCAGTTTGATGTAATCCTGATTGTTTAGTTTTGCTCCGATTTCTTTTGTGGTCATTGCCTCCCCACCCCAAGACCTCTTTGAAGTTGAGATCATGGAGTGTTTTCCCTACATTTTGTTCCAGATATTTTATGGTTTTGGGTCTTACGATCATGTCTTCGCTCCATTTTGAGCTGATTTTTGTACTTGGCAGTGAGTAGTAGAGTTTCTTTCTTTTTTGCAGCTGTCTTTCCAGTTTTCCCAGTGCCATTTACTGAATAGCCTTTCTTTTCTCCATTGTATGCTCTTGGCACCTTTGTCATAGACTATCTGTCCCTATAGACGTGGTTTTATTTCTATTTGATTCCACTGATCACTGTGTCTGTTTTCTAGGACCATGCAGTTTTGACTACGATTAGTCTGTAGTATAGTTTGAAGTCCAGAGTGTGATGCCACCACTATTTCATTTTTTCCCTTAGAATAGCTTTGGCTATTTGAGGCTTTTTGTGGTTCCATTAAGCCCTCAGTATTATTCGTTTCATTTCCTTGAAAAAAAAAGACAACAAAACCCTGGGATTTTGATGGGAATTATGTTGAACCTATATATTGCCTTGTGTAGAATGATTTAACTATATTTTTACTGTATTGTTCTTCCAAACATGAACCTGGAATGTTTTCCATCTGTTTGTATGTCCTATTTCTTTTGTTAAGATCCTGTAATTTTCATTGTAGAGTCTTTCACCTCCTTTGTTAATTCCCAGATATTTGATCTTCCTTGATGCTACGGTGAATAAGATTTATTTCTTAATTTCTTTCTCCCCTCCATTGTTGTTTGCATATATGAATGCTATTGATTTTTGTATGTTGACTTTATAGCCTACCATTTTGACTGTATGAATTGATTGTTTCCAGCAGTTTTTTCATGGAGTCTTTAGGGTTTTCTAGATATAGTATCATGTCATCTGCAAATAATGATAGTTTCAGTTTTTCTTTTCCAGTTTGAATGTCCTTGTCTTGCCTATTGCTGTGACAGAGACTTCCAGACCTCCACTGAATGGTAGTGGTGACAGTGGGCCACCTTGTCTTACTCCAGATCTAGGGGAAAGTCTTTGGTTTTTCACCATCGATTATGATTTTGGCTGGGGGTTTGTCATTTACTGCTTTTATTATGTTGAGCATGTGCCTTCTATTCCTTTTTTAGTGGGTTTTTTAACTTATTTATCATGAATCATTGTTGAATCTTGTCAAATGCTTTTTCTGCACCTACTGAGATGATCATGTGGTTTTGATTTTCACTTTGTTGATGTGGTGTATCGTCTTAATTGATTTGCATATGTTGAACCAAACTTTCATTCTGGAATAAATTCCATGTGGTCGTGGTATATAATTTTATGATGTGCTGCCAAATTCAGTTTGCCAGGATTTTGTTGAGGATTTTTGCAGCAATTTTTATCAGCAGTATTGGTCTGCAGTTTCCTTTTTTGGTGATGTCTTTGTCTAATTTTAGAATCGGGGAAATTTTAACCTCATAGACTGTATTGGGAGTTTTCCCTCCTTTTCAATTTTGTGGAAAACTTTAAGGGAGAATAGGGATTAACTCTTCTTGGGATGTTTGGTAGAATTCCCCAGTGAAGCACCCAGTCCTGGGCTCCTGCTTTTGGGGAGGTTTTTTTTTTTTTTATGATTATTATTACTGCTTCAATTTCCACTCTTGCATTTGGTCTGTTGAAATTGTTTAGGTCTTCCTGCTTGAGTTCTGGGAGGTTGTAGGATTCTAGAAACCTGCCCATTCCTTTATGATTGACACATTTGTTGCATATCAATGTTTATACTTGTCTATTGTGGTCCTTCGTATTTTTGTGACGTAAGTTGTGATCTCGCCTCTTGCATTTCTGATTTTTGTTATTAGGTTTTCTCTCTCATTTTTCTCCATGAGTCTTGCTAGGGAAACATAAATTTTGTTTATTTTTCCAAAGAACCACATTTTGGATTCATTGATCTTTCGGGCGGTCTTTTTGTTTTCAGTTTTATTTAGTTTGCTCTGATTTTTATTATTTCCTTTCTTCTGCTGATTTTTTTTTTTAAATTGTTCTTTCCTTTCTGGTTCCCTTGAGTATGTGTTTACATATTTAATTTGGGTTCTCTCTTGTTTTTTTGGTGCACTTGATAGCTATAGATTTTCCTCTCAGCACTGCTTTTCCCACATCCCATATGTTGTGGAAGCTGATCTCCAAATTTTCATTTATTTCCAGATAAGACTTAATCTCATTGATGACCCAGGAGTTGTTCAGAGGCATGTTTTCAATCTCCAGTCTCTGTGATTCTTGTAGTTTTGATTTTTTGGTTCATGTCGAGTTTTATGCCCTGTCAGAGAAGATGCTTCTATAATTTGAGACTTGTGTTGTGTCCCAAGATGTAGTCAATCCTTGAGAATGTTCCATGCATATTTGAGAAGAAGGTATATTCTTTTTTTGTTGGTGTGTAACTTTGTAGGTTGTTTTTCTTTTTTCTAGTAGTTTTTTCATTAACTTTTGCCAATTTTACTATGATGTGTCTCAGTGTAGTCTGTTGACATTTATACATTTTGGTGTTCTCTGTGCTTCTTGAAACTCCATGATTATTCTCTGTGATAGATGTGGGAGAGTCTCTGCTACTGTCTAAATAGGCTTTCTGCTCCTTTCTCCCTCTCTTCTCCTTCTGGGACACCTGTGATCCATGTCTTCTCATCATGTCCGATGTTTCTCATAAGTTGTCTTCATTTCTCCTCAATCTTCTTCTCTCTCCTCTTCTGTAATGATTACCTCTGTTTCCTTGTCTTCAGTTTCTGATATTTGTTCCTCTGCTTGATTGAGTCTGTTTATGGAGCTTTTCGTGTTTATCTTCAATTCCTTGACTATCTTTCTAGCATTTCTTCTGGGACTTTTTTTGTGTCCTAAGTCTCTTTGGTGACATGTTCCCTATGATCTGTCACTTCTTATCTGAGGTCTTTCAATTGCCTTTGGGTCGTTGTGTGTTCCTCCTGTATCTCATTCAGCGTTTTTATAAATATTTCTTTAACTCTTCATCTGTTAGGTTGACCTGTTATCCATGGATTTCTTCTATGGGAGGCTCCTGGCCTGTATCTCTTTGGGGGCCATTCATGTGTTCTTTGGTGACTTTGGTTTTGGCATGACTTTCTTTCTACCTTGAATTCAGTACTGTGACTTGTCTTTTCTTTTACTTCAGGTTTGCTCCTAGTCTGGCCTGGAGAGGGAGAGCATATTCTTGCCTCACAGGTGAGGAGAGGGCTGCGTCTGTGCCTGCAGTCACTGAGCAGGTTGTGCTGTGTGCACACTGAGGGGCATGGAGAGCTCACTGTTCAGCAGGTGGGGAGAGAGGTGCCCACATGCCTGTGGTCTCCTGCCCGTGGTGTCCCGGCCAGCTGAGGAGTGCCTAAAGGCACACAAGTGTGAGCGTGTCTGGGCTTAGAGAAGAGCACACTTTCTGCCTCTTAGGGTAGCAGAGAATGGTGCGCACAAATGTGTGGTCTCTGGGACAGCTGTGGAGTGCATGCTCCCGAGCTTGGGGACCTTCCCTCAGGTGTGGGGAGGACGCACACATGCATGCCTGTGGTCTCTGTGTAGTGTCTTCAGTCTCCCGCCAGCTGTGGTTACTTCTCTGCCAGTTGGGGTGGATGGGGACACACTCAGTTACCTCTACTTTGGCCCGAGGGCAAGGGAGGGTGGAATCGGCATGGTCACCACTTGCCACGTCCAGGCTGCTTCCCTGAGCTACCTCTTTGAGGAGGGCTTTTTCTTCTCAGTCGGATGTGTAAAGTCTGTAGATTCTGTTCAGCAGACATGTCATGTATATCCCAAGATCAAGCTGTTTCCTAGAGAGGGTAAGATAAGGATCCTCTTACGTCACCATCTTGACCTGGAAGCCCAACTTTTTCATTTTTAAGGCGCTATGCTTCCAGTCATGGCAAGAGCTGACCAACCCCTGGGCACCATTTTCCACTCGTCAGAGTAGCATCCTGCCTCATCAACTCATGCTCAGCCCAGAAGCCCAAATCTGCCTTTCTGGCCGTGATAGCCAGATATTCCCAAACTCCCTCTGTCCCTCTCTGATGACTCTTCTGAGGGTCTCCTTCACTCCCCACACACTGGACTTTGGTTTTCTAGAACCCAGTTGCTAGGATAATTTCAACATTCAGCAACACAGAGACAGTGCCTCTTCATCCTGCCTCTTCCCAGCACCTGGCATGGTGCCTGGCACACAGGACTTGGAAAATATTTGTCAAGTAAATGAATGTTCCCCTGGGAAAGAACGCTCTGGGCTCTCCCATTTCTAATACAAGAGTGAAAGGAATGCCAAGAAAGAGGGGGTAGTGACAGGCCAGCGTCTCCTCCAGAAACAGATGACACACACGAAAGTGTTCTGTTGCCCACCATTTTAACAGGGTTATTTATGGACAAAGACAAAGCGGGTAGAGATGTGTCCAAAGACGGGGAGCCTCCGGCTGGAAAGAGTAGGGGAGAAGAGCTGCTACTGGAGGCCTGGAGGAGAGGTTACAGTCAGTAGTCACTACGTGAAACACCAGGCGTGACGGGAGTAGAGAGAAGTGACCACCCCAGCTTCTTCCGCCCACCCCAGCCTCTAACTCCTGTCACCGTCTCTCTTTGGCAGACCCAGCAGTGAGCCAGGGGCTAACGTGATGAGTCCAGAGGGGTCAGTCTCCAGGGATGCAGCAGGACTGAGCAGGGAGCACGTGGGCCGGGAAGTGAGGACAGGAGTGGCGAACGACCAGCACAGTGGTCAAGGGCGGCACAGACAGCAGAAAAGTCGGGGAGCTGAGGGCTGGGGGGAACCATGGGCGACTCACTTCTAGGGACCAGACGCAAAGGAGCAGTGGAAGAGCACGGCATGTGATCATGAGGGGCAGCAATTGAAGGGGAAGTGGAGATGAGTGAGTGGTTGTCGGATAGAAGAGACTGATCGGGGTGTCATGTAGCCTCAGAGGGAAGAGGGTTGTGTACCCCAGAGCACTAGAAGAGAGAGGCTGTGGGTGAGAGAGCAGAGTACTGGAGATCCTCGGGAGAGGGGAGCAGGGATATGAGGTCATCTTGGAAAGGAATAAAGGAATTCTGGAGGAGATAGGTAAGAGGAAGAAAGGAAAGAAAACTATAATGAAGAGGGAGGAAAATAATGCCAGCCACTTTGAGGCGGGAATCACAATACGCGTGAGGTGGAGATGTCAAGACGGTGAAGCCTGCAGAGTTAAGAACATGCACAAAGTCAGTCAGTTAATAGCAAGGAGACTGAGCACAGATTTGTGAGGTGTGATTACACCTGTAATGAAAGCTCTCCTTAGGACTCCCATTTCCATCCCAATCAACCTTCCAGCCCCCACACTGTGCCCCCAGAGCAGGCCAGACACCCCACCCCATGTCCTGGCATGTGGAGCAGCAGTGCCCTTTATGCACTTCACACACACACACACACACACACACACACACACACACACACACACTCACACATACACTCACTCCCTGGGAGGTGTCCTGCCCTGAAGCGGGGAGTCATGGGACAGAGGCTGAGACCCTCCACTTAGAAAATACGAGATGTTAAAGAAGAGAGAAATGCCTGAGCTGAAATGCCAGAGAGGGAGGTAGCAAATGCTAAGAGGCAGGAAGAGTCAGCCTACCAGGGGTCAGAGGTGAGAAAATGGGGGCTTGAGTTTAAGACTTTGGAACCTGGAAGTTGAGATCAAGTGAAAGCAGGACAGGAACCAAAAGGGAACGAGGAAAGGGAAGTTTTTTTTAACTTCTGCCACAAATAATATTTGTGGCTTAAGGTGGTTGGTGTCCCCAGTAAGGGATCAATTTCTCTCTCAAGCCCACTTCTCAGGCAGGAGTGGGTGAGGGCTTTCCCAGATGGCGCTGACTCTGTGCCCTGATAGCACTGAGTGGTTCCAGTTTGAGAGGCCTTTTCCAGGGCCAGCTGCTCCAGTCCAGGCCTCACGGACCAGGCTGCTCTGGGTGCTGGCCATGGTGCTGACCATATCCCTGCTTCTCTAGCTGGGAAGATTGACTAGCTCCAGGGATGGGAAGATTATACAGGATCTGAAAGAAGGTGAAAGAAGGTGAGGATGCTCATGTAAGACAGTCTTGGCCTATTCCTGGGAAAGAAGAAGAAGCAGGGAGCAGAAGTGTGTGTTTAGAAGGGTGATGGCGTGGAACAGTTGCTGCAGGGAATTTACAACCTCCAAGCGTTCTAAGGATTGCCGAGCACCTATAAAGTCTTCGTTGAAGGTAGACATCAGGTATATGTCATCTCCCAGTCATGTCTCCGGATCTGGGGTTTCTCCAGCATCAGATACAGGAACAGTGAGACTCCAAGAGACCTGAGTTCTAGCACAGAGACTGGCACATATGTGGGGATTGAATAAAAGGAATACATCAATGTATGGTGGGGTTCAGGCATAATGATAGAGAAGAAACTATCTTTTTACCTAAGTGTTTGGTAGCAGCTATCTTTAAACTCAGATTTATCAAAGGGAAGGGACAAGTCCTGTGTTTGGGAGTGAGGTGGTGCAGAAATACTCCTGCAGTTGGATGTGAAGTGGTGGGGGCTGAACCCAAGTTATCACAAGCTGTAAGAGGTGAGCACTTAACATGCATGAGCTGCGAGGAATCAGTAAAGATTTTGTGGTGCCTGCCCTTTGCTACGAGGTTTAAGAGAAAAGACCTCTCTTGAACACTTCTACACTGCTGATGGGAGTGCAAATTTGTGCAATCCCTATGGAAAACAGTTTGGAAATTCCTCAAAAAGTTGAAGATGGAAGTCCCATATGATCTGGCCATCCCACTTCTGGGTATTTACCTCAAAGATACAAAAGTACTCCTTCTCAGAGATTTCTGCACCCCCATGTTTACTGAAGTCCTATTCACAATAACTAAGAATTGGAAACTACCTAAGTGACCAACATCAGATGAATGGATCAGGAAGATGTGTGTATATATATGCACAATGGAATACTACCCAGCCCTTAGGAGAGATGAAACCCTGTCATTTGAATCAACATGGATGGATCTAGAGGAGATTATGCTATGAAAGAAGTCGAAAGAAGGGAAACAGATAGCAGATGGCCTCACCCACAGGTGTAATGTTAATAGACAAAACAAAGGAACCAATCCTTGGACACTCGCAATGGAACGGAGGTGACCAATAGGGAATGGGATGGGGTGGGGTATGGTGGCAGAGCCCACTGAACAATGGTGAAGAACACTTGATTTGGTGAAGGGTAGGGTATGTTGACATATAACTGAGCAATGGGAAATCTATACATACTTTATATACATATTTAATGTGTAGAATAAATTGTTACAGTTATACATATGTATATATATATGTATAGCAAACTAGAAATATTTATAATAGCATCAAAATCACTAAGTATTGGGTAGAAACTCAACAAAATGTGCAATATTTGTGTGCTGAGAACTGAAGAGCTTTGGTGAGAGAATAATTGAAGCAATAAGTAAATGGAGAGCTGGAGAGCTAATCTGCCCCTGTGGGTTGGAAGGTGAAATAGTGCTCAGATGACTAGTTCTCCCCAAACTGAGTTCCAAATTCCATGTAATAACAGTCATGACCTTGCAGTTTTGTTTTATTTTGTTTTTTTGATGGCGTATGGAAGAAATTGGCAATCTGATTCTAAAGTTTACATTACAAAGCAAAGTAACTAGAGTGGCCAAGAACTATTTTGAAAAAGGACCATGTAGCTGGACTGCCCACACCTCCTGATTTCTAGCCGTGTAAAAGCATAGTGACTAGTCAAGATGGCACGATGTCAGTGTAGACACAGGTCCGTGAACAGCAGGCACAGTCAAAAAATAGGCCTACGCATCAATTGATTTTTTTGACACAATTATCAAGGCGATTCAGTAGAGAAAAGAGGATAGTTTTATCAACAAATTACATAGGTAGAATCAAACATTAATGAGGAAGGGGGAAGAAGCAACTGTGTCTTACACCTTAGACTTAAAGGTAAAATCTAAAGCTATAAAACTAGCTGAAAGCATAAAAGAAAATCTTTGTGATGCTGAGGTGGCAAAAATTTCTTAATAGAACACAAAAAATACAGATTGTAAATATAAAATCACATTTGAACTTTATCACCAATAAAATCATCTATAGTTAAGGAAATGATAAAAATAGGCTATAGACTGGGAGAATATTTGCAAATTACCTGTCTGATAAAAGACTTGAATCCAGGATATATAAAGAATTCTTACGATATGGACAAAATGTTTGAGCTAGTATTTTCCAAAAAAAAAATATATATACATGGTGAATATATGATGAGAAGATGTTTAATTTAGTTTTTAGAAAAATACATATTAAACCCATATTAAGATGTTTCCATAAACTTATCAGAATGGATCACAAAAATAATACAGCCACTTTGCAAAATAATGTGGCAGCTTTAATAAATAATATACTTATTACCTGACATAGGACTCTCACTTAAAGAAATTTTCCAAGGAAAATAAAAACATGACCATGCAAAATATGTGTACATGGATGTTTATAGTGGGTTTATTCATAATTGTCCCAAAATGAAAATAAATGTTCATTAGCTGGTAAATGGATAAATGATCTGTAGTAGATCCATACAAGGAAATACTATTCAGCATTAAAAAGGAATGAATTATTGAAAAATATAATGTTGTACCTGTTGACTATTTTATAATAATTGAAAGAAGCCAGACTCAAAAGGCTACATACTTACGATTCCATGTGTATGACATTCTAGAAAGGACAGGAAGCTAAAGGAACAGCCTGGGCTGGAGAGGAAAAGAGTGGTTAAAAGGGGAACCTGGGGACTTTTAGGGACTGATAGAATGCTCTGTATTTTGATTGCAGTGACTGTTAGAAGCATGAGTTTGTAAAAATTCACAGAACTGGACACCTTAACAAAGTGACTTCTTTGTGTGTAAATTATATGCCCACAATCCTGCCTTTATTAAATAGGACCATATTGGAGTATTTACGGAGTCATCTTCATGTGGCCTCACACCCCTCATTCCCCAGGCCCTTGGGTCAAGAATGACCAGTTTGTCTTTCCAAGTGAAGGACTGTTTAATGGTCACTGTTAATTCCTCCATCTCCAAGCACATTCTGTGTTCATATGGGAGATGTGCTGTAAATATGGGCAAGTGATGGAAAGAAACAAGCAATCAGTTCTTTCAGGAAATCAAAGCAGACCCTCATGCCCGAAGCCCCTTGGACTCCTCCAGTCTCTCCTGCTACTGTCCCCAGCACGCCACCTTTCCCTGACCCCTGGGAATTACTTCTCCACACCACCTGACTTACCTGGCTAGTCTGTTCCTCTGTGCGCATGCCTGGGTCACCCTCACTGGACCCATACCTGTGGAAAAGCACACTCATCCCTAGAATGCCAGGAAATGTCCGGTCCTGATCCACACAATGGCAGAAACATCATGTCTGTGTGTGTGCAAAATAGTGCCACGTGAGCAGGTGCACACAGGGGGCACCCGATATGCAAAGGAAGCCAAACTTGGGGAGGAGATTGCAGGCAGGAGAAGAAATTCTCCCCTGGTGGATAGCCTATTTTCCCTTTCCCCTGCTAACTAGAAGAATAGTAGTGGCTAATATTTGATGAGCGCCTAGGGTGTGTCTGGCCCTGCTTTAAAGCACTGTACCTGTGGAAACCCATGTTAGCCTCCTGATAACCCGCACACTTATTATTCCCATTTTACAGAGAAGGGAGCTGAGACGCACAGATGCTGTGAACACGTGTGATTATGCCCACAGGAAGTGAAGAAGGAGGGATATGGTTCGGAAGTCACATTCTTGACTGTTGCCACACTATAGAGATGCCGGTGGATGGGACCAGAAGGGGCTGCAGAGGGGTCTCAGGAGGAACTGTTTTCCCCCTCCCTTACAAGGCTGGAACCAGAGCATGGCAGTCACTATTGCTGGGGGAGGGTCTGGATGCCACTGTGAGGACATTGGTCTTTGGGTTAATCTCTGCAAGCAGGCCTAGTGGCCTTGGCCATGCCCAACTGTGGCCACATGGGGTCACCTGGACTGGCTGGGACAGCGGGGCGGGCCAGCCTCTCAAGAGGCCCAGACCCTCAGCTGCCCACTGCCAAGGTCCCCGCCCCCCTGCTCTCCCACACGCCTCTGAATCACAAAGTCAGACCCCAGTCCTGAGTGTTGCTCAATGCCCAGGAGTCAGTTCCTCTGGCTGGAGCCTGATGGCACTGGCCCGCTTCTTCCTGCAGTTGGAGGGAAAGAGGAGAGCTCACACAGGGCGTCTGGCATCTGCCCCTGCAGGGAAGGGCGACACTGACATGGCAGCTCTCTGGCTGCTCATCCTGCTCTCCGTCTCAGGTAGGATCCTCTGCCTCCCGCGCCTAACCGTTCTTTTCCTCCCCTTCCTTGGGAATATGGCAGGAGGTGGGTTGCGGAACAGAGAGCTGATTTACCAGGGAGGCTGAAATCCTCAGCCTGTTCTGACCTGTCTTTCCTGCCCTGCTCTCCGTCCTCCCGGGAATCAGAACCGTGGTCCCCTGGTGGGACTCGGAACACTGGCGGAGCTGTAAGGAGCTGGTGGAGTCTGGCCACGTGGTAGAAGAAGGGGTTCTGACGAGGACCTCTCAGGCACTGGCTGGCAGTTGGGGAGAGTTTGAGGGGGACACTATAAAGAGCCCCTGAAATGAAGTACCCCTTAAACACAAGACAAGTCCCAGAGGAACAGGGAGGAAGGAAGAAGCTAAGACCCCAGGACTGGGAATCTGCACCTTCGGGTGCCCCCTTCTTGTCCTCTGAAGGACCTCTTGTCCACAGCCCCAGTGAGAAGTCAGAGGGACAAGATTTCCGTCATTGATTGGGGGTGGGGGGACTGATAAACCTGCATTCTTGCACACACCTGCCGCTGCCACTGTACCTCCTGCTCCCTCAGAGCAACGGGCGCCCCGGTGAGAGCAGGGACTGTCCCAGCCTTGTTCCTGCAGCGACTTAGTGGGTGACAGAGGGAAGTGGAAAGGTCACGCCTCCTCAGGTCTCGCTGGCTCCACCTTTCTGTCACCACCTGGATGAAGATGAGGTGAAGAGAGGGTCAGGAGGGGAGACTCCCGGGCGGCCCTGACAAGAGACCTTGCACTCTTCTTCCCCCCACCCTAGGGAGGGTCTCCAAAATAGCAACCTCATGTCTCCCCCAAAATAGCTCGGAGACAAGTCCCTCCTGAAAGGGGAACAAAGCTACAGAAATAGGGAAGCTGGGACTAAAGATCAGCAACACGAGGACACTGCTGCACCAGCGTGGGCGGCTGCCGAGCAGGCAGGCATGGCGAGGACCGGTGTCCCGCCCCTGGGTGAGCAGCGGGGACCTCTGCAGCTCACCGTGAGCTCTCCAGCAAATCCAGCCATGATGCAATCAGGTCCGGGATTCCTAATTCCTGATTTCCTGCAAACTCTTGTGGGAACTGCCTCCCTTTCCCAACTTCTGTAAAATCCCAAGTTCCTTAAGGGAAGGGCTTCCGTCTCTTGTTCACTGCAGGTAGTAGCTGTTCACTAAATATTTGGCAAATGACTGACCGCAGATGACTATCTCCTCCCCAGAGCTGTCCCAAGCCCACAACACCACGGTGCTCCAGGGCATGGCAGGCCAGTCTCTGCGGGTCTCCTGCCCCTACGACTCCTCGAAGTACTGGGGGAGACGCAAAGCCTGGTGTCGCCACCTGGGTGAAGAGGGCTCGTGCCAGCGGGTGGTCAGCACCCACCGCTTATGGCTGCTGTCCTTTCTGAAGCAGCGGAATGGGAGCACGGCCATCACAGACGATGCCCTGGGTGGCACACTCACCATCACACTGAGGAACCTTCAGACCCACGATGCTGGCCTCTATCAGTGCCAGAGCCTCCACGGGAGTGAGGCTGACACCCTCAGGAAGGTGCTGGTGGAGGTGCTGGCTGGTGAGTGAGCAGCTGATTGCATCTTTGTCCCACCCCGGGCCTGGGACACATGTCATTGGCATATGTGCACAGGACCCCCTCTGGGTTTTCAGGGACCTAGACCTTGTCCCCCAAATCAGGGCTGCCATGGACAGTCATGCAGGTGGCTCACTGCACAAACAGATCACACTCCAGCCCTCCTCTCCCAGCTGTGTTCCCAGGTGCCTCACATGCAGGAAGGTGCCATAATGAGTTAATGGTCCTGCTTCCCCAAACAGCACTTGACATCCAGTGTGGGCATGAGCAATAGGTGGTCCTTGGACTGTAGGAAGAGATTCATTTATTCCCTCAACCAACAACCCAATGGACCTCCCAACATAAAGTAAACACCAATGTGGTACAGAGAAAAAGCCCTAGAAAGGAGCACTGCTTATGACCTTGGGCAATGTGCTTCATCTCTTTGGGGCTCCCTTTCCTCCAACTTAAGTGGGGTGATGGTGCTTATTCTGTGGGCCCCGGAGGGTTCCCATGAGGCACAATGAAAGTTAAAAGAATTTGAGGCAAAATACCCCAACCTCCTGCCCCTCAGCTTCCTGCTACTGAACAGCATGAGATCCTCCCTCCGGATTGATTAGATGATACAGGGTGACAACTCTTTTCTTCCCTGAGCATTGTATGGGGATGTCCTTCAGGATGGTCTCCCCATGTCTCCAGAAGATGACTGTTCTCCAAAGGAGAACAAATCCCTAGTCAGACTCTCCCCTTTCCCAGCCCCTCCTTCCCGCATGGCCCCTCATCTGGAAATGAGGGCCCAGAGTAGTTTGCCTAAGGTGGGGAGGGGAGGAGAGACCACCTGCCCTAGACTCAGCCCAACCTCTCCTTGCTGAGTGTGGATGAGGATACATTGATTGTCAGCTCTATCAGGGTCTAAGGCTCAGCTGACTCCCAAGAGGGTGGCAGGAAAATCATCACCATCACCATCATCGTCCATAACTTGTTTAGACAGTTTGACAGTACCCAAATACATCCATTCTTCCATCTGATCTTCCCAGAGACCTTGTGTGATGGGACACGGTGTGAGTGGCAGTTCCTGAACTGCTCTGAGATGCCAGGCACCACGCAGGATGCCCTCACTGTGTCCTGCGACACTCGGGAGTGTTCCTAATTGTCCCACTTTGCAGGAGGAGACTGAGGCTCAGAGAGGTTAACAGTTTGACTCGTAGGGGACCAGCGCCCAGAGCGCCTCCCCCCGCCGGGAGGGGCTGTCCCCATGGTGGGGGTGCAGCCTGCTGCAAGCGGAGGAAGGGACCGGGGGTTCACTGGCTGTCTCCCGCAGACCCCCTTGATCACGAGGACCCTGGAGATCTCCGGGCACCCACAGAGTCTGAGAGCTTTGAGGACGCCCCGATGGAGCACAGCATCTCCAGGTACAGTGAGGCCCTCCCGTCCACCTGCCCCGACTGGACTTGCATCACTGCAGAGCCGGGGCGTTGGGTGGCAGCTGGGACTTCACCCAGAGCTGCATACATTCCTGGGCAGTTAGAGCATGAACCGTCCTGGAAGCAGACCATTAAACTTCTTCCTAGGAGTTTGTAAACAGCTGCTGCTCCAAGACTCCGGAATGGCCAGGCTCCCACTCCGCCCCGGCAGCCCCAGACCCCTCAGCCCCCACCCTGCCAATCTGGCAATAGTTGAAGGTTTAGAACTCTAGCCCCACACTGCGACCTCCAGGTCTCTGCTCATCCGGGAAGACCGTCATCAGTCTGATTGGGTCATGTGAGTGTGGGTGTTTGGATGTCGTTAACACCACCCCCGGGGAGCGTGCACACCTGCGCACGCACATACCATCACCTGCAGCAGAAAACCACTCAGCGAGGGAGGCCATGTGTTTAAAGGCACCTGGCAGGCAGGTTCATGCCTAGATCCTGGGGCTCCTGACTACAGGCTCCCCAGGGGGAGCTGCACGGGGAGGTATCCTGAGCCTCTGGAAGTTCCTGCTGTCTCCGCATTTCTCCTCTAAGGGCAGAGGCCACCTCCATGTCTTCTTCATGTCCTCCTTGTTTCTCCAAGGAGCCTCTCGGGAGCGCTCTCCTTCCCGCCTGCATCCTTCCTCTTCCTGGCCTGCATCTTTCTCATCAAGCTTCTAGCAGCTGGCACACTCTGGGCTGCAGCTTTGCACAGGCGGGAACGGGGGACAGCACACATCGGGGGGCTGCTCTGTGACTACGACCCAGGTTACCAGCTGCAAACCCTGACAGGTGAGTTAGCACAGCGGTGCTGGTGAACTGGGGCTGGAGGGGGACTCCCTGTGAGGGCTCCGTCTGTTGCAGGGCAGAGCGAGGCATGAGAAAAGAGGACCCCGCATGGGAGGAGAGGCCTGGGAACCACCCAGCACACGGGCCCCTCAGCCACGAGGACTCCAGTTTTGCTTTGACAAAAGACCATGCTGCCTGTCCACAGCATCTCCGGGACCTGGAAGCAGGGGCGTGTGTGTGTGTGTGTGTGTGTGTGTGTGTGTGTTCATGCATGTGTGTATGTGTGTGCTTGTGTATGTGTGTCTGGGAGGTGGTAAGGACACCTTCAGCTTCTAGATATTAGACATTCAACACATAAATAAATTCAAGACTTTGTTTTCTTGGCTTGTTTGGGCCATTGTGACTGTCTTCTCTTTTGCTACAGGGCTAAGAGAATGAATTTGATGAGGAAAAGATAAAGTCTGACTTCTTGGGACCTCCATTTTCATAGGCCCCAAACCCACCAATATTTTAAGTTCTTGCTTTCTTCCCTGGAACTAATTACCACCTCCTGCTTCCTGCCCCAGGATTATGAGCAGGTAGCCCTCCTCACCTCTCTTCTTCTTGCCTCCTGCTGTCCATAGGTAGGTTCCCTAGAATCATAGCTGGCCTCCATGCCCCAGCCCGCCCTCCCACCAAGCTCCCCCCACTCCAGCTGACTCACTCATTTGTCTCCGGACAGTTTTGCTTCCGTCGTGTTACTCGCCTCTGCCCCCTGAGAACTGTCAGGGACTGGAGGATAGAGGGCTGAACACTAGAGCTGGGAACTGCTGTTCTGAGCCTCTCATTGTCCAGAGGGAGACTGAGGCTCAGGAAGGAAAGAACTTAGCTGCAGTCCCCAGGAAAGCCTGGAAATCCAGTTTCTCTTGACATTCAAACCAACTTCCCTCTAGCTCAAAAGTACTCTTGATTCATTTACTTATTCCACAGGTATTTGCTGCCCCAGGTATACGATTCCAGGCACTAGGCACATGCAGTGAACAAAGCTGACCAAGATTTCTGCCCACGGGGAGAGGGACAGAGTAAACCAGTAGGCGGATTGCTAGCAAGCAGCTAGTGCTGAGGGAAATCAACGTGAAGCCGGGTTGGTACTGGGAGCAGAGGAGGGACAGGTGCCTGGCTAAGCGGGATAGGGTGGTGCCATTGGAGAAACACCGGCAGGAGGTGGGGAATGGAGGCAGGAGGATATGGGAGGTATTCAGGCAGTAGGACAGCCAGAGAAGCTCAGGGGTCCTCCCTCTCTCTTCAATACATGCCACCGGCAGGTCCAGAGTGAAGAAAACGGGGTGGAGAATTTGCCAGGTGGGCTCCCAAGAAGAAGAGGAAACAAGTCACCACACCCTCGGGCTCTCGGTCCTGGGACTCTGACAGATGGATGTGCTGGGGTCTCTCTGACAACCATGGTCACTCATGACTGCTTTGTCCCCTAACCTGGCCATGGGCACCTCAAGATTTTGAGTTGTTGGGAAGGCGCTCTTGCTGCAGCCCTGTGATCCCGCCTCCAGTCACTCATCACCCCCATCCCTGCCCCACCCACTCTGTTCCCAGCAGGACCCTGTTCAATCTGTGCTTCCCTGGCCTCCCCGACTCAGCGGCACATGAAACTTCCTCATCATGTCCCTGTTATGGCAGAACCTCCAGATGGCGAGAAGACTGACGGCCGGGCACTCGGAGTAGAGAAAAGCACTTTATTGCAAGGATCAGCATTGGCTCAGGGCTATTGTTACCTGAAGCTGAGCGCCGGGGGGGTTTAGGGGAGCTCCTTTTATACTCCGGGGTAATGATTCATCTCCTTGGCTGTGTGTGGTTTCTACTGGCAACACATCAGTATGTACAGCTGCAGAGTAGGGAGGCAATGCTTGTCTGTCCTTGGTCACGATAACAGGACACAGCTGCAGTCTCCGCAGTACCGTGGAAAATTCCTGGCAGACTAACTTTTGCATTGGGGTCAGGAAAAAGGTCTTCTATCACATTCCCTTCTCTTGATCCTCAAGCTGACTCACAGCCTTGGGGCTTATACAGGGATATATAGAAGACTCTAAGCTGGAGTGGGAACAGGGGTGACAGTTTTCTTCGCCTTGGGGGTTGTAATGGCAGTTCAATGACCTGGTCTGTTGTAACATCTGAAGCTTCAAAGTCTCTAGGCGAGAGGTGATAAAACGGGTGAGTAGGTTCAGAATGCAGGGACCAAACAAGAGTGCAAGTAACAACACAAGGAGGGACCCGACAGGGGCAAGAGCCACGATAACAGCTGATGTTTCTGAACCAGGAGCTCCCGAGATCAAATGAGTGTGAGATTCTGGTTCTGACTCTTGTAAAAACATTCACAGTCTTCTAATGGACCATGTTCATAGGGCTGGGATCCTGGCCTGACAGTCGAGGTACCATGGAGAAAGGGGAGAGCTCTAAGCAATAATGTTAGGGTGTCGGAGGAATATTTCGGCAGTAGTGCAGCGTGGTGGCAGGAAGGGGTCTGCTGTACCAGTGATCTGTGTTGGCTGAGAAGCAACAGGCCCACACTAGGGGCCCACAGAGCTGGTGAATAAGAGCAAAAGGGAGGAGCAGGGCCCAGAATAAAATGAGAAGGATAAACAGTCAGGTTCAGCATCTGTTGGTGAGTAGGGTGGGTCATTGGTTTCCTCAAGTCTCTTCCAGAATGTGTGTCAGCCTGAGATGCATGGGAGACAGCTGTTGGGTGGTCCAGCTTGGATGGTGTTCAGAGGGATCCTCCTTCCCCTCAAGTGGTCTGTCGCTCTGCTGGTGGGCTGCTTTCACTCACCCAAGAGTGGAGGGTCCAGGTGTTCAGACCTGCAACCTTAATAGCTGTGCTATGATTAATATGACCAGATAGGGTCCCTTCCATGTTGGCTTCAGGGGTTCCTTCTTCCAGTCCTTCACCCACACTTGATCCCCTGGTTTGTAGGGGTGTACAGGTATTCCTAAGGAGATGGGTAGTCTGCTTACTACTGCACTTCAAGGATTGTTTTCCCTAGTTCCAGTAGTTGTTTCTGGATTTGTAAGTTTCCTAGTTCCTTTAGGTCCCCCTTAGGTCTACTTAATGGTGGGTGGGGGTGTGGGGGTCTACTATGTAGAATCTCAAAAGGGGACAATCCTATTCTGGCCCTAAGGGTGCAGTGTACCCATAGGAGCACTAAGGGCAGTATGTCTGTCCAGGGTAGACTAGTTTTCCTGACATAACTTAGCCATAGCCTGTTTGAGGGTCCAGTTCATGAGTTCTCCCTTTCCTGAACTCTGGGGCCCATAGGCCATGTGTAAGTTCCATTGGATGCCTATGGCCTTAGCTCCCTGTTGCATTACTTCTGCTACAAAGGCTGGGCCATTGTCTGATCCTAGTCAATGGCATCCTGTATCATGGGATAATGTCTTTTAGCAGTGCCTTGGTTACTTCTCTGGCCTTTTCTGTATGGGTGGGGTATGCTTCTACCCAGCCTGAGAAGGTGCAAAGACTAACAGATATTTATTTCCTGTGCTTGGTCCTATCTCAGTAAAGTCTACCACTAAATCTTCAAAGGGAGTCTGGCCACAGGGTTGAATTCCTGCTGGTCCAAGTGGACCCTGTCTCGCATTGTTCTGTGCACAAAGGAGGCAGCGCTGCATCATCGAGGCACAGAGGGATGATAGATGAGCAGTCAGGGAGTGCCAGCTCATCAAGGTTTCCAGAGCAGTTTTTCCTTCATGCTGCTGAAGGACTGCTCTGTGTGCTAGCTGTCCTGGCACATGATCCTGTGGTCTGGGAGCACCACCATCCTTCCTTTGTTACCTTCCCCCCCTTCCTGTTGGGCCCATTCCTTTTCCTGGGCCGTGTATGTTGGGGGTGTGGTTAGTTCTGGGACTAGCATGATCCCTGATGGCACTGTCTGTTCCTTGGCCTCTTGTCTAGCTGCTGCATCTGCTCAGCGGTTTCCCGCTGATACTGAGTCCTTTCCTTTCTGGTGCCCCTTGCAGTGTATGATGCTACTTCCTTGGGTTCCCAACTATCTCTAGTAGTTTGAGGATTTCTTCTTGATTTTTGATTCCTTTTCCTCTTGCTGTTAAAATTTCAGTTTTCTTATATACAGCCCCATGTACATGCAGAGTGGCAAAGGCGTAGCACGAGTTGGTGTAGATGTTGACATATTTATCCTTGCTGAGTTCTGATGCCCTGACTAGGACCCATAGTTCTACTTTCTGGGCTGACCCTCCCTCAGACGAGGCTGAGACTCTATAGTATCATAGTCCGATACAACTGCTTACCCAGCATGTCTCTTGCTCTCATCTATGAAACTAGTACCATCTGTACAAAGAATGAGGTCAGGATTTTGCAGGGGCTTGTCTGTCAGGTCTGGTTGGCTAGAATAGGCTTCATCAAGGGCCTGTAGGCAGTCATGCTCTGGGACCCCACGGCAACAGGCAAGAAGGTGGGGGGTTTAAGGTTTTTACTGCTTCCAGTCACACCTGTGAGTTTTCGCACAGGAGCCCTTGGTACTGAGTCATCCGGGCATGAGTTAGCCAGTGCTGCCCCTTGATATCCATGAGTGTGATGACAGAATGGGGCACCTTAACATTTAGGTTTTATTCCAATGTAAGCTTGTCTGCTTTTGGGGCAGAAAACAGAGTGAGGTTGGAGTTGGAGCTGGTAGAACATCCAGGACACCAGGCCCCACGTCTGGGTCACCGTGTGAAAACACTGGGACAGTGTGACTGTGACTGGTCACCTGCCAAAATAAGATAGCTACAGTTATTTTGTTAGACAGCAAAGCTGTATAAGCAATCCAACGTAACTATAAACTTGTTTATGTAAGCTGCTTGAAGCAATGCTGTGTATGAACCCAATAAATAGGTGGACACCAGGATGCTCATGGCCTTTAGTTCAAGAGAGAGACCATTGGCCCCCTGATCTCCACCTTTCCTATCTTCTTATACTCTATCTCGCGTTTCTCATTCTCCTGCGGCGGCTTTCCACATCAGCCCTGCTCCCAGAATCGAGCTCCGGCAGTCTGCCTCTTTAATTAGCAGCATAGAGGCTGCAAGAGCTCTAAGGCAAGGTGGCCAGCCTGCTGCAGCCAGGTCAGTCTGCTTTGACAGGTAAGCTATTGGTCTCTGCCAACACCCAAATTCTTGAGTCAGTATTTCCAAAGCTACTTGTTGTTCTCATGTACAAATAGGTTAAAGTCCCATGTCACATCTGGGAGTCTCAAGGCTGGTGCCTCAGTGAGTTTGTCCTAAGGCAGCTGCTAGGTTTACTTCCTCAGTGCTTGGTCCCAATTAATGAAGACCTTATTTGCTATCTCCAGAAGCTCAGTGGTGTTCTTGCCTACAAAGCCCTCTGGTTTCTGAAGGCTTTTTCTTACACTGGGCTGAGCCTGGCTGACAGAGGCAGCGTTAACCATTCTTCTATTCTCTGGGGCCTCAGGATCAAAGGGAGTACAGACCCTAAAAGCCTCACAAAGTCTCTCATAAAAGTCTGCTGAACTTTCCTCTGATTTCTGGAGCACCTCTGAGGTCTTAGCCATGTCAGTGGGCTTCTTCGCTCCTGCCTGGAGGAAGGCCTGGTGTTATCTCTTCACTTGATTTCTCCCTTCCTCAGTATTAGGGTCCCTTGTGGGGACATCATCTGGAAGGGCTTCTTTTACCCAATTCTGTGTTTACAGTGCCCACCGGGGCCTGACTGAAGCCAGTTCCTAGCCTCTGTCATAATTTTCATTCACTCCTCAGTACTGAAGACAGTGAGAAGGAGTTGGCAGCAGTTAACCCATGCTGGCCTATGGGTCTGAAAGGCTGATTCCGGGAGATTGATCATAGCCTGAGGCTTTTCAGAGTAAGCTGGGGTGTGCTACTTCCAATTCAGGAGATCAGTTTGTAGTGAAAGGCTAATAATAAAAGACTGATCCCCCCTCTTGTAGGGTCCCATCCAGGGCCAGTTGTTGAGTACCACTAGCCTCATGGAGGGACATCTGCATGGCTACTGGTGGCTTGGTCCCTTGATCAACTGATATCAGGCATCTGCCAACTGGCTCTGGAGAGTCCAGCTGAGACTCTGAGCTTCGGGGTGTCGAGACTGAGGTTGGTGGCATGTCTGGGTCCAGTGGAGCATTGGGAACAGCCTGAGGAGCATGTGGAGGTGGGAAGTTCTGTGAGGAACCTCCTCTGCATCTCCCTGGAAGATTGGTGGCCTCTGTTTCTTCTGAGGTATCTGTTTCCTTTCCTGGCTGACTAAAACCTTACATTGTCCTTGACCACTAACTCAGAGCCAGACCCACAGAGGCTTAACTTGGGCAATTTCTAACCACCGATCTATATATGGAAACTGATCAGGGTGGCCTAGCTCTCCTGTTACAACCTTGTAAACAGCCCTCACTGTGGGGAGATCTAAGGTCCCCTCTGATGGCCATCCTACTCCAAAGGCTGACCACTCTAATTCACATAATTGGTGTCATTTCCAAGGGGCCAATTTGATACCATAATCACTTGTAAATCCCTTCTTCACAACATGCATTCTGAAACAGGGCATTTAGAAGGACTGCTTCCCATGATTGTGGACAATAGGTCCCTCCCAGTGAATCGAGACGCAAGACAGACACAGGGAAACTTTCACTTTGTCCTTCTGGCCCCTTCCCTCTCAGGGATTTAGATGCCTCTTAGCTTTCAGGGTGCGTCAGTGTAAACCCCTGACCTGGATCCACACT
The DNA here is from genome assembly GCA_004363575.1 of Solenodon paradoxus. NCBI lineage: Eukaryota > Metazoa > Chordata > Mammalia > Eulipotyphla > Solenodontidae > Solenodon > Solenodon paradoxus. The sequence goes on from RJWH01003600.1 coordinate 24,554, forward strand.
GCAGGGAGGACCTGAATTTTTTCGGTTCCCCAAGTGTCAACAGCACCTTAAGCCATATGAGGTCACTGTGGAACTGCAGGTTGGGACTCAAACAGACTCCGTAGCTTTTGTCATGGAGCAGAGCATTCATTCTCACATTCACACACCAGTCAGTCCGAGTTTGACTTCTACCCAGGTCCCCATTCTCAGAGGCAGCAAAGTCTCCTCAAGGGTGATCAAGCCCTTCTTCTGCAGTGACGGTCTGGCCTGAACTCGGACTGGGTCCCCGTGGACACTTACCAGTCAGACATCTGGTCTTGAAAGGCTTTTCTCTCCTTTATTGAGTCCACTGAGGCACAAAAGGAATCCAATCCCCACTGGACCTGGTATAAACTGGGAACCAGAAATTACCTGGTGGCGCCGTCCCTCCACCTCAGGTCTAGGTGGAGGGACTCACCTCTGACCCCGTCAGTGGTGGCCACAAAAGGCCAGCACGGCTGACAGTCTTCCCAGCCAGTGCACCAAATGTTCTGGCAGAGCCTCCAGACGGCGAGAAGACTGACAGCTGGCACTCAAATTGAGAAAAGCACTTCATTGTACCAGTGCTGGCCCAGGGGTATTGTTACCCAAAGCTGAGCAACGGGGGGTTTGGGGGAGCTCCTTTTATACCCTGAGGTAAAGATTCACCTTCTTGGCTGCTCATGGTTTCTGCTGGCAACTCTTACCAGCTGTGTACAGCTGCAGAGCAGGGAGGGATGCCTGTGTGTCCTTGGGCATAGCCACAGCCTCCCCAGGACGGTGGAAAATTCCCGGAAGACTAAGTTTTGCATTGGGGTCAGGGAAAAGGTCTTCTACCACATCCCAGGCCCATCGTCTCTTGCCCACAGATCCCAGAAACAGTCTAAGCACCAAGACTGAGCGGAGCCCAAACTGAGCCCCTCACCTGCCAGTGCCTGAAATAGGCAGGTGCTGGGGTGCAGCTGGGACTTTCCTCCTGGGGGAGATTGGCCTTTTCTCTTTTCCGTCTGTGCTCTGTCAGAGACATCTGACTCTGGATTCAGTCTCTGTGAGGATCCCCTGCTTTGGACTCTGGTGGTGGTGGTGTGTGTGGGTGGGGGGCACACTGGACTGAAGGGGATCAGACCATATGATTTCAAATTTCAACTTTGTCTCCCACTTGAAGCAAGTTCCTGAACCCCTCCAAGTCTTAGGCTCTTCACCTACACAAATAATGACCCTACTTTGTTGGGGTTTTGTGAGATTAAAAAAAATGCATTACTATAGTCCCTGGTCAGATGTTTGGAGCCTAGAAGTTCTTCAAGAAACAACAACTTCCTTCTGCTTCTCTAAAGCCCAGCAATATGGCGTTTCCCTGGAGGCCCGGGTCCTGGCTTGCCCTAGGCCTCTGTGTTTGGCATCTGACAGTGGGCTGTCTCCATTACTATTCAGTAAATAGAAGACAGGTCTTCTCTTCACACAACAGATAGCTTTCTCCTGTGAGAATGATGCTTTTGTGATTGAAGAAAACTTGGCCTCCCTCCTGCACAGCTCCATGAGGAAGTCCCTGAGGATGATCTGCCCACTTTGCGGCTCTCCAGCTGCATAACCCTCCTCCCACCACACTCTTAGTGGGCCCAGCCCCTGCCCTTTCCTTGTGTCCTCTCACAGGGCCTCGTCTCCCCTGTCCTCGGGGTCACTGAGCCAATCAGGGAGTGGGAGGACTCATTCTCCCTACTGTGGGGGCCCACCAGGGCCTGCCTCCCACCCCGTGGGCACAGAGCACTCATGTGACTGTCAGAGGCAGATGTTTCCCCCATGCTGTGTCACTGCCCAGTCAAGCCCCAGAGCTGACATCGCCCAGCTCAGACATGGGTCCCAAGTTGTTCCTGTTGCTACTGCTGCTGGGATGGGCAGGTAAGGTTCCAGGAGCCGCACTGGGCACAAGCTGCCCAGGAATGATTGGCTCGATCATGGTGGCCCTCCTGCCCCCAGGGATCCTGTGCCAGCAGCTGGGGGAGGCGGAGGGGCTTCTCTGGGCAGTGGTTCCACATCCTTTCTCTCTTAGGCCCGGGATCTGGTGGCAGCCCGCTGGAGGTGCTGCAGGCCCCCCCGGGGGGCTCCATTCTGGTGCACTGCCGCTACACACCCCAGGACATCAGGGCTCGCAAGGTGTGGTGCCGGTTCCTGGCAGAGGTATGCCAGTCCTTGGTGTCCTTGGTGGTGGATCGCAGGGCCCCAGGAGCCAGGCGGACACATCTCACGGACCTGGGGGGAGGCCTGCTCCAGGTGAAGATGGTGTCCCTGAGAGAGGAGGACTCCGGCGAATATGGCTGCATGGTGGAGGGAAGCGAGGGCCCCCAGACTGTGCACAGAGTCACTCTCCATGTGCTCCCTGCAGGTGAGTTATTCCAGGGGACCACTGCCCCTTTGACCTGCCCTGCCCCCACCTGCTGCCCTTGGGTTCTGCAGGGTGAGGGCCCCTGAGGGGGAGATATCGTTTTTGCTAGCTCCGGGGAGAACGGAAACCCTACTGGCTGAGAAGTTGGAGATAAATCAGTCAAATTGTGGTCCCCAGCCCCTCCCCCCAGGGTCAACCAGCAGGAAGGCGAGGCGCCTTCCCCTGGGTGGTCCTGGCCTCCTCCACCTGCAGTTTCAACGTCTGATGCTACTTTTCTTTGCTAGGAATGTTTGAAAAAAGTTAATTTTGGCATAGCCACTGGAATTATTATTTTTTATGTGACCCAGGTTTTAAAAACATTCCTGCAATAATGGGTCAAAATGACTGAATGCATAACTTAGTTAATTGTTGAGGTCTTCCCTGAGCTGCTCTCTGTGCCTCGCCACCTGCAAACAGGTGCAATCGATGCCTGAACCTCAACTCACCCGTTTCCAAAAGGAGAGGAGGGGCCTTGACGCTGATCCAGAATGCCCAGCCCTGTCTTCAGAAAGTGTTTCATTTTTCACAGGCGTCGGTGTCACAGCCCACCACTTTCCAACATCTACATATTTATTAAGAGACAATTCTAAAGTATGAAGTGTTTCCTTTCAGAAACATGACACGTAATTACATGCTGTCCCGAAGAAAGTGGTCAGCTTGCTGCTGAAACAGGGACTGTCCTGCCTTCTATCCGATGCTGACATCTTTTCATTTTCAGGTCTTCCTTTCTCAAATAATTTGTCCCAATCCCTGAACCCTGGAAGTAAGAAAGACATGTCCCCTTCTCTTGGTGTATTTTCCCATCTGTTAGTTGAGGATGGACTAAGTGTCATTAGTGTCCTCTCATCTCAAGTCCACGATTCTTTTGTATCATCTGTATTGTGAACACATTCCTCCTGATCCTAGTCATCTTTCGCCCTCCTCCTTTATTGACACTCTAAGGTCTAGTAATTGAAGTTCCCCAAACATCAAATTTTGAAGACAAAATGCACCAGGAAGAAGGAGCAGGGAGATGGATCTTGCAACGGGGCAGCTGCTGGTCACCCACTAGCTGTGGAGGGTGGGTGTCTGGGCAGGCAGGTGGAACATAGTGTCTAGGGAGGGAGGGTGGGTAGTAGCTTGGCCAAGCAGACAGGTTTGTCCAGGTACCTGGAGGGCAGGGCATCTGCAGCCAAATTGTGGCCCCAGCATCTCCAGGTCCTGGGGCAGCATGTGGGGAGAGCAGGAATGGTTAATCTTTAAGAACAAGGCAAGGTCCCCATCCCAGAGGGTCTAGAAGGACTGATCAGCTTCCCAAGACAGGTCTTCCATCTTGGAAAAACCAACCCAACCAGAAGACAAGCATGTTGTAGGGATGTCAGAAGCCTTGTACCAAAGTGAAATCAGTTGGCGCTGCATCATCTTAGGACTGAGCTGGTGTTCCTCAGATCCGGAGGGGAGGGGGCTTAGTCAGCCTGCAGGTGGGTGGAGAAGTCTGGCGGGCTATGCTGAAGTTCCTTAGACCTCAGGTCCCTGAAAGCCAGGAGCCCAGGCATCACTGAAGAGGGAAGTGGAGAAGCCTATTTTGGGATGAAGAGGGGAGGTGGGCACAGATGACCCAGTGGGTGTTTCTACATAATCTGAGCCTCCCAATAAAACCAGAGGGGCTAGGGGAGCAGGCGAAAGAGAAGACATGGAGTGGAGAATGGTTGAGAGCTGGTGGTAGAGCGGAATATGGGCATATTCACACTAGGCAAAGCATAAAGAGTGCCAATCCAGATTAAGAGCCCCAAGGATTGTCCCAACCCCTTCTGCTGCTTTTTATTGGGGGACCTCTCCTTCCTTGGCTCCACTTCCCAATCCCTCAGAGCTCAACAACCCTTAAGCCCTGCCCACAATGGTTGTGTGCTCATTGAATATTTCCTTCTGACCCAGCTCCTGACCTGCTGGAGGAGGAGGGCGAGGAGACCTATGGGGCTGGCAGTCCGGCTGAAAGCCCCTCCTCAGACCCTGCAGGCAGTGCCAGCCCTTTGGAGCCCAGCCAGAATGAGATGAGGTACCGACAAGAACAGTGTTTGGGTGGCCGAGGAAAGGCTGGTGGTGAAGATATGGCTTGTTAGAACCTCGCACTGCATAAAAGGGAAACCTCATGATTCCTTCCACTGTTGGCCATTCGTCTTCATCCCTTTCTGCAATCCTTCCTACATCTGGGTGGGTCTTCAGCTGGGAGACTCTGATAATGGGGTCTCTTCTCCTTTACTTGAGCCTGTCTTCCTTATTCAGTCCCAAATCTCCTTCTCCCATCATAACTCACCAAGAACACACATCTTTTGGTCACTGCTCCAGGATTCCTGGCCAGCAGCTCCCTACTGGTTTCAGGACTAAGCTTGCCTACCTCTTTGTGCCCCTTAGCATCCCCTTGATCTGGGGAGCTGTGCTCCTGCTGTGCCTGCTGGTGGCCACCATGGTGCTGTTTGCTGTGATGGTCAAAAGGAAGGGTAGGTAGCTGTTGCTCAGCTTACCCCAGCATGGTCCTGAGGGGAGTGTGTCAGCTAGTCTCACAGATAAGGCTCCCCATCCCCATCTGCTCCCCCAGAGATGGGTTTGTCAAAGGAAGGGTCCTAGACCCTAGAATTCCCAGGACTGAGTGGGGAGGGGAGGGAGGCAGATTCCATGTGGAAAGACAAGAATGGAAAGGGTAGGTGAGTTGGATTGGAGGACAGTGACAGGAAGAGGTGGGAAAGGGTTTCTGGAGTGAGACTGATTATGGAGGCAGGTTGAGGGGAGCTGTGGACACCCTAGGTGGTGGGGAAAGTTGAGGCAGCTGGGGGTAGCTGGGAGGTCAAAGGCGGGTGGTCAGATTTGGTGGTAGGAGTGGAGGTGACTCTGAACTGGGAAAGAAGTTCCAGAGGTTTCTGAAAGGGGTGAAGGCATGGGCTTTGCAACAGCACATGAAGCAGACCAGCCTGCTGGCCTCTGTCCTTCCAGGGAACAGGCTTGGTGTTTGTGACCGACTGCAGAGAAGCGGACTTTCAGGCATGGTAAGCGGCCTCTGCAGGCCCCGGCCCCATCCCCCAGATTCTCCATCTGCCAAGCTCACCAAGAGATTCCAGGGAGATGGGGAGGAGAGAGGATGGGATGCCAGTTGAGATCCAAACCCTCTTCCTAAATGCTATACACTCGGCACTAATGGTCTCCTGTCCTCCCACTTGGAATTCCAAGTGCTCAGAGTCTGGGGAGACACTGGGGACCTGTAAATCTTCAGTGAAGTCTACTTGTCCACTAACATACTCAAGATTCAGAAACAGATCTAGCGTTCTCTCCTGCACCTCCCATCAAAGGGACCTGGGGCAGAGGGAGCTGGTGTTTTTTTGCCTGATCCACCTGCTTTTGTTATAGGTGCGCCCCCCAGAGGCCCAGCAGGGCAGTGACCCCCAACTGGCCGTAGACGTGCCAACAAGCTTACCATATGTTAAGCTTGACTCGCCACCTGCCTTCGACAGCACTACCTACAGCAACCTAACTCCCCAGCCCCTGACAGGGAAACCTCCCCTGCCAGCCTCATCCTCATCGCCCCCTCTGCCTCCTAAGATCCCTGTCTCCTCCAAGCCTGTGACATATGCCACAGTCACCTTCCCTGGAAGGGACAAGGGTGGAGGGGCCTCCTGTGAGCCAGCCCAGGATCTACCAGATAACCAGGCTCCACCCAGCTAAGCTGTACTTCACTGTGCCCACTCCGGGGGTCTGCACATCCATGCCTGAGATCCAGCTCATGCCTGCGATCCTCAGACTCTCAGAGCAACCAAGGATGTTAGGATCTAACCTAATGTCTTGAATTTCTGACCTGGAAAGTGATCCTTGGATGTACTTGAATGGTCTTGGGAAGTCCCTCAGCTGGTTCCTCTGACTGTGACACCATTGTGCTAAATAAATGAAACTCCACAAGATGATGGGTGAGCTCTCGATGGTTGAGGGGAAGGAAAGGGCTTGAGTTTGACTATTCACCTGCCTTTGTGCCCAGAAGACTCTGGTCCAAGTTTGTGTAACCTCCTGCCTATTTCATCAGTGGGTAAGCTGATTCATTCTCTAGTCAGAATATGCAATACAGTTTGATTAAAGGAGCACCAAGAAGGCCTTTTCAAAAGTATTTCCTGCTGGGTTCAGAATGTCTGTTAGTCTAACTTAATTTGCTCGAGTCTGGAAATCTTTTCTGTTTTCTACTCTCACCTTGCAAACAAGTGACATCTTATCATGCAACAGCATATGATGGGAGGAGGAAGACGATGATTAGGTAAAGGAGACTCAGGACAGATAGAGGGTAAGAGACGGGGCTGAAAAGAAGCAAGAGTAAGGACAGAAATGAAAGAGACACCAAGCCTATTCCTTGGCAGGCTGAAGGATTTTCAACAGCAGGATTCAAAAAAAGACCTTTAGAGACACCAGTTTTACCACAGCTGGCTGTCCCTCAGAACAGGTGCACATACGGCAGGGCTGTTCTCGGAACTCTGCAGCCAGGGGAGAGCCCTGTGGAGAAAAGGGGTGGGGAGTGGGTGTGGGCCCCGGATGAATGGTGAGGGGTGGCCGTGGCTAAGTGTGAATGAAAACTGGTCTAGGCTGCGGGTGGGAGGGCTTAAGGTCTCTGCCAGGATTTCTTCTGACATGGTTTACTTTGAAATTATTTGCAGTGTGCCCTGGTAGAGTAGTGGTTTGGTCTGCTGCCTCCAACCAAGAGTGCAGTCCACCCACATCCCAAGGAAAGGGTTCACAACCTGGGGCCAAGGAGAACAACTAAGATGAACCATTAAATAAAAATAACATACTTCTTCCTCCTCTCTCTTCCTGCCTGCCTGCTCACCTTCATTCCTGCCTCTACCTTTCCTTTAAAAAAAAATTTTTTTTGGAAACTATGTCCATGTTGATACAAAAAAAAAATTTAGGATGAAGCACTCAGGAACCCAGATTTATAACCATAGAAAGTGAGGTGAAAAGAGGTTGTCACCATCTGGAAGGAACCTAAATTGGGTCGAGGCATCTCAGGAGGGCCTTTCCAGAGCAAGGCCTATGCCCTCGGCCCCGGCTGTGTGAGCCTGGTGATGCTATTTTCAGGGAGCTCTGGCAGGATGTTCTGAGCTTCCCCTGATAGAGTCTCGGCCTGTGATAGAACCTAAATTTTTGTCTGTCCCTCGTGGTGGCAGGAGCTGCCCAGCAATCAGCCAAGCCCTCCTTCCCCTTGGCCAAGATGACTGGAGACTTGCCTGGTGGGGAGTGGAGGTAGGGAGGGGTGGGAGGAGGAGAATGAGAGAAGGCAGCAAACATTCTAAAAAGATCCCTCTGGCTAAAACTTTCCCTGGTCTGAATATATTTTGAATCTTTTAGACCCTGACAGAAGTAAAATACATTTAACAGAACTAAGGACAATACTAAGAAAGATAATCAATTGACTGGAGAAAAGGGAAGGAGGAAGGGAAATACATTAATTCCATCATTGCTCACAGTAGGAAGCAGTGAAATACCAACCAAAACCATCAGTTTAAAAATAACTTCTGGTGTGCCCTGGTGGAGCAGTGTTTGGGCTGCGTCCATATACATCCTGAGGTTCTGGGGAGACAGGGGGACAGTCAAGATGAACAACTGAATAAAATGAATAAAATGCTTCTGTCTTCTTTCTCTCTCTTCCTTCCTCTACGCTCCTTCACTCCTGCCTGCACTTAAAAATAAGAAGTAACTTCTAAGGTGAAAATACTGATGTATGTTATCAGCAACACATGGAAACAAAGAAAAACAGGCAGGTGATTATGGTGAGAGGATTGCTTCACCTCAGAACATCTGGAATTCAGCTGAAGAATTCTCAGAGGAAACTTTACATCCTTAGCAAGAGTTAAGCATCTTACTCAAACAGTGAGTTAACTTTAAAGGAGAAAAAGGATATACCTGATACATAAGTGAGCTTATTCTTTGCAAGGAAGTCAAATGAAAGATACAAAACTTTAGCTAATAGGCTCAAAGGGTAAAATAAATTACAAGGGGGAAATAAATAAGCCTGATAAAGAGACAATGAAAAAAAGCAGAATATTCATGCAGGTAGTGGGGAGGGAGTGGAAATGACTAAACGTTCCTGAAAGAACTTCTGGAATGACTGAAATGTTCTTTATCAAGATTGTGACAATGGTGACAAAGGTTTATCATTTGTAAAACCCGTTATTAAAATAGGTGTATTTTCTTGCTTGTAAGTTGTTTTTTGATAGTTTATTTTTGAAAGTACATGAAAGATATAGGGAAATAGTTAAAATAACCTTAAAGAAGAAAACACTTTAAAGTATTATACGCAAAAACCTAGAAGCCAAAAAAGGATTTCATAGAGACATTAAAATTGATATATTAAGACATAGTAAGATGACAAAATCAGCATACACAAAAGAGAAAACGTGAAATGAAAAAAGTTCTGAAACACAAAGTTAGAGGGCTCATTTCCCTAACATTTATGAATCAACGGGAAAATAAATTCTTAGTAGAATATGGTCACCGAATATATACATATGGCCCACACAAGAGGAAATAGAAACATAGTAAAGAAGTTGAACTTTATCTAAAGAAAATGCAAATTAAATCTCCTTAAAAGTAATTTAAATAGAAATGGTGGTGAAAGAATTTTGAAAATTCTTTCATAAAAGTAACAAGAAAACTGGTAAAAATAGAATCAACTTTTTTAGAATTCTGGAAATTCACCAATGGCTTGCATCGAACCAGGGAGTGTTTACATAAGAAAACATTACCCCCTTTCTGATTTCAAAGACAATTTCATAAAGCAATATTAAAAATGGATATCGATGCACACATCATTTATTAAGGTGGATATTTTATAATAACAATATGAAGGAGGGGAAGGGAGTGGAGTCACAGGAGTAAAATTTTCATATTTTACTGAAATTTAAGTTGATATTAATCTGAAATAAATTGTTTTAAATGAAAATGCTAACTATAATCTCCATGGCAAACATTAATGACTTAACTATACAGTAAAAGAAATGACCAGGAAATTAAAATTAAATTATAATTATCTATTATTTACCATAACAAAAGAATGTGGAGGAGTGGAAGACATACAAAAGAAATAGAAAACAAACAGCAAAATGGCAGATAAAACTATCACTTTGCAGTAATTACATTAACTGTAAATAGAGTAAACTTTCCACTTAAAAGGCAGAGACGGACAGAATGATGACAACACATGATCCAACTGCTCAATGCCTGGAAGAGACAAACTTCAGATTTAAAAACACAAACAGGTTGAAAGTAAAAGGATGGAAACACAGCATGTGAATTAGCTAAAGAGCTAAAGGGACTATACAGCTATGCATCATTTAATGACATGTTCTAAGAATAAATTCCAAGAAACACATCAGAACAGCGAGGATTCACTTGTATTGAAAATTTTCTCCTGAGGAATTTTTCTCATTAGCTTATCTGGAGTTTTCAAAAATGTTTTCAGCTGCCTTCCTCTCAGCACTCACTGAGTCACCACTTTCACATTATGTCATGAATAATAATTCTTGAATCATTGAAACGACTTAATATTTGCAATAAACTCGACATTGTAAGTGGAATCCAGGCTTTTTTTCAGTTTTGCAGAAAATAGTATCTGTATCTGATACAAGCCATTCTCAGATTTTTGCTAGTCTCATTGCTTTCACTGAAGTGACTCCGTTAACAGCTTCTGTCACTTAGTTCTTGTTCTTCAGGATGGTAGCTGTGGTGGAATGGGACATGCCTGACCGGTGAGTAATAATCATCACTGATGTTCCACTTTGACAATCCTTAATCACTTTTAATTTAATTTAGTCTCCAGGTCACTCACTCAATGGGATCGCTTACTGGCAACAGTTACAGTGGATTTTGCCTGCTTGGGGGCCTTGATGAACACACAACTTGAGATTAAATCAAACACAAGAGAAAATGACGCTCTTGAGAGACACAGTCAACAAAGGATATTGAGGGTTCTGCTGGCATAAAATGCTATGACATTAAGGGGACTATGACATCTCAAAGCAATAGGCATTGGAAGGCACCATCATATATGCAGTCCCTTGTTGATGGACAGCAGTACATGATGCAAGGCATAGCTAACTGATACTGAACAGAATAGACTTTAAGATAAAACTTGTTATTACAGATAAAAAGGACATTTTATAATGCTAGAGAGTCGTTTCCTCAAGAAAATAGAGTCATTACATGTGCATCTAGTACAGAGCTTCAAAGCACATAAAGCAAAAACAGAACTGAAGGGAAAACAGAGAAATGGTACTAGTTGGAGAGACATCGACATCTCACTTTCACAAATGGATTGAACAAACAGCTGGAAGATTAACAAGGAAACTGAGCACAAACAGCGCTGTAAATCATTTGGATTGAACAGTTGTCCATAGCACAGACTGTGCAATTATGCCCACTTTTCTCAAATGTGCATGCCGCCTTCTTCAGGCTAGATTGTGTTAGGCCAGAAATGTCTCCAAACTCTTAAAAGGATGGAAATAATACAAAGTATACAATTAGAAGTTAATAATAGAAATAAAATGTAAAAACTTACAAATGTATGGAAATGAAAAAACACACACCAAGGGTGCTCCCTGTTGGCTGAGTGGTCTATTACACTGGGAGGAGTGCCACATACATCCCAAGGTCCACGGTTCAAGACTCAGGGCCAGGGTAACGACCCATGAGAACAACGAAATAAAAATAAAGTGCTTCTTCCTCCTCACTTCCTGCCTGCCTGCCTATTCTCCTTCATTTTTGCCTGCACTTTTCCTTTAACACACACACACACACACACACACACACACACACACACACACCTCGAAATAATAAATAAGTCAAAGAGGAAACCATAGAACAAGTTAAAAATATTTTGGGATGAATAATGTAAAATTATGACATACCACAACATAGGGGATGCAGCAAACTCAAAGCCGAGGGAAATTCATAGCTACATGGAAACACCTATATTACTAGGAAAATCTCAAGCCAATAATCTGAACTTCTGCTTGCAGAAACTAGAAACAGAAGACCAAACCAAAGCAAGCAAAAGGAAGGAAATGATAAACAGAGCTGAAATGAATGAGACAATAGAAAAGCACCAGAAAAAAAAAAGGAGTTAGTTCTTTGAAAAGAACAAAAAGTTGACAAACTTCATTAGATTGGCCAAGGTAAAAGAGAAGACTGGAATTACTAAAATCAGGAATGGAAGTGAAAGGAGAAACACAAACCTTAGGAGATAAAAAGGATTGTGAGGATACTATGAACGACAGGATGCCAACAAAATAGGTAGCCTAATTGAAATGAACTAATTCCTGGAAAGATATAAACTATGGAAACCAACTCAAGTAAATAAAAAATGGACTTTAAACAGGTAATTTTAAAAATTAGTAATAAAAAAAATACCACAAGATGATGTCCAGGCCAGGATGGCTTCACTAGTGAATTCTACCAAACACTGAAAAAGTGTAAAAGCCAATCCTTCACAGACTTTTCAAGAACATAAAAAAGGAGGTGCATCTGGTGGCCTAGCAGGTAAGGCCATCACCTCTGGCTGGCACAGTCCACATATATCCTAAGGACCTGGGTTTGTGACCCGGGGCTCAGGGGAACCATCAAGATGAACAACTAAGTGTAATAAATAAAATGCATCTTCTTGCTCTTTTGTCCTGCCTGCAACTTTCCTTAAAAAAATACAAGAGGAAGGAAAACTTCTCAGTTGACTCTATGAGCCCACTATTACCTTATACAAAAACCAGAGAAAGAGATCACTGAAAAGGTAAGAGCACTGCAGATCAGCATCCGCTGTGAATGCAGATGCAAAAATCCTTAACAAAATACAAGCAAATAAAACTAGCAACAGAAAGGATTATGTATGAAATATGTAATATATATATTATATGTGGGCAAAGTGGTATTTATTCCAGGAATGCAAAGTTGGCATCACATTAAAAATTAATCAATATTATATGCCATAATAGTTTTTAAAAGGACCAAATCATATGATCACCTTAAAAGATGACAAGGAAAGCATTTACAGCTACATGATGATAAAAACATGGCCTGATGAAGGGTGTCTATTTAAAAAATATACCCTCACATTGAGCATCACTTAAAAATGAAGAAAAAGGAAAACTCTCCCCCACCATTGAGAACAAGACACTTTCATTATTTACAATTGTACTGGAGGTCTAGAAAGTGCAATTAGGCAATAAAAAGCAATAAAAAGGCATCTGGATTAGAAAGGAAGAAGTAAACTTATTTCCATTTGCAGATGACATGATCATGTATATAGAAAAGCCTAAGGTATCCACCAAAAATGCTTAAAGTCAATAAATGAATGCAACAATGTTTTAGGATATAAAACCAACATATAAAAATCAGTTGCTTTTCTAAACATTAGCAACAACATAAAAATAAAATCAAGAAAACAATTCCACTTAGAATAGTACCAAGAATAATAAAATATTTAGACATAAATTTAACAAAAGAAGTGTAAGACTTGTACATTGAAAACTATGAAGCAACACTGATAAAAAGAAAAGTAGACATAAAGATAGGGCAGACATGCCACTTTTATGGATTAGAAAACATTGTTAAAAGAGCAATTCTCCCCAAATTGATCTATAGATTCAGTGCAATTTCTATTGAAAGTAAAGCTGTCCTTTTGTAGACACTGATAAGCTGATCCTAAAATGCATATAGAAATGTAAGAAACCCAGAAGAGCCAAGACAATCTTGAAAGAGGAACAATACAGTTGGAGGACTCACATTTCTGATTTTAAAACTTATTACAAAACTACAACAATTAAGACGTTTCTGGAAGAACTCCAGAAAATTCTCAGCTCTTCTGCTTCTGAGATAGCCGAGAGCTGCTGCTAAATCAAAGAGATGGAAGACAGGTTGCACCCCAACTCTTGGATCTGGCCATCCAGAGCTGCTGGCTGATGAAATCTTTTCCATACTCCCCATGAAGGAACTCCCCATGAACCTCTTCCCGGTTCTGTTCCCAAGGCCCTCAGAGGGATACACATAGAGTTTCTCACAGCCCTGGCGGAGGTCTGGCTTTTCCTCCAGACTGGCACAGGTCCCCTCCTGGAAGGACCAGATGCCTTGGATGACCAGCCTGCACGTGGGCTTCAGACCAGGAAGCCACAACTGAGGGAGGTAGGTTTCAGACCAGACTGAGCTAATGCGGGTTACTGACAGTCCTGAGGATGCAGCTAGGTCCACGTTCTCATTTTCCATATGAGGGAACCGGGATGACCTTACTTGACACAAAATCCAGGTGAGAGAGAAGGTCGAAGAAGTCTTCCCAGGCTCCCCAAGGCATGGAAATAGATTGGAACCCCAAACTGGGCGCTTCCACAGGTGGTGCTCCGTTTCTTCCGTCTGGAAAAAGGTGAAGCAAAGCCAACAGCCCCTGCATTCTGTGTATCAGGGCCACCTCACGTGAGTCATCGTGGAGGTCCCGAACCTGCTGCAGCTGGAATTTATTCAAGAGCTGAAGTTCTCTTGCGCTCTCTTTCAGGTGGCAGCGAATTTGCCAGGCCAGCGGAGAAAACGAAAAGCCTGCGCAGTCCAACCGTGACTGCTCCTAAATCTGCAGCCATGGCTCCAGCCTTCCACGATGCCATTTGCTTCCATCCGGTCATCAAACTTTGGTTCTCGTGCCTCGGTGCCAAAAGAAATCCAAACACAAGGCTTGGGAGAAGGAAGGGGTTCATTTATTTTCTGCAGAAAATGGAGACGGAATTTACTCTCAAATCCTCAGTCTGACTGAGTGAAAGCAAGCGGGGCTTTTTAAGGGGGAGTCCGAGCTTGGGAGCTGCGTGGTAAGGGAGCATCCTCCTGACAGGTGTCCGGCTGCTCATCTCCAACTTCAGTCTCAGCAACGCAACTCAGGACCCAGATCCAGGAGACCGCTGACCTGTGCTGTGTGAGCGGTCGCCTTGGTCAGCTCTTGGTTTCACTAGATTCAAGACACCCATGCGCCAACCTAGGTCAATGAACTATACGCTGTTTTTGAGACTTAACAAGACTCAGCAAGGGGAACCTGAAACAGTGGAACATTAACCCCTAGCAGGAGGGAGGGGACAAGACAAAGCTCATTAATCATGCTCTTCGTGGGCTCCACAAATTTGGTTCTAAGGGGCTGTGACTTCAATTCTACCTGAGCAAGATGCGATCCCACTCATGTTTCCCACTGTCCTCTACTTCCATTTCAGACAAACACCACCACCTTCTCAGCTGCTGCCAGCTATGTGGTGACCTTGGTGCTCCTGTTGATGTTAAGTTGCTGTCTCCACCTCCACCTCAGTCTCTTTGGAAATGACATCTTGAAGCCCACCCTCCAAACCCCACTAATGCTGGAGCTGAAGCGCCTGGTATGGCCTGTCCCTGCTGAGTGTTGTGAACACCCGAAATGCCTGTGGTCTAAACTCCAACAGCCACAGATTCTGCTGTAAAAGTCGCGGCTCAGGATATGGTGTGTCTTGGGGCAGAAGGACTTGGAGCTGACATTTAAGCTCGATAAAGAAAACCTTTCTTTGTTCGTGAAGGTGGGGAGCCATATTTTATGATTCTTTTCCTTAGCCAGTAATATTTTCCTGAATTGCCTGTCGCCTTTAAGATGCCCTTCATGTCTTGTATACAGAGCTAAAACCAAGTAGAAAACAAGTCTTCTTTGATTTGGAACACTGCTCTGATCAAACTCGCAGTCCTGGTGTTAGCCCAAGCTCATCGAGTTGAATATCTTTGGATTTTACCTACTAGTAATAGTTGGTTCTTAGACTTGAAGAAATTAATTCAGCAAAGAAAGAGTAACTTTTATTTAGCCAGATAATTAAATAATTCTGTAGATATAGCATATGAATTTTTACTACAATCATTTTTTCCATTCTCATTTTCAGCCCTCCAAATGCCAAAGGGGATATACTTGTAGTCATTTGAATGTTTTTTCTATGACTAGCATGTCTCAGTTCATAGATGTGTCTAAGGCCATCTCTGTCCATTTCTAACAGGTTAAAAAACTTAATAGGTACTTTTGCATTCTTTGAAGAAATTGAAGAGTCCAAAGATTTTAATTATAAAAACGTCATTACTACACATGCCAATTATATCATTTTTGTAGTGTTGTATATAAGATGTGCAGAACATTTAGTAGGTAAAATCTGAAGTCTTTTAATTAGAAGTTTAGATGACTTTTTGCATTATCCGCCAAATACGCAGATAAGTTAACTCAATCTAGTTTCTATATTGAACAAGGTAATCTTAGTTTACTTTTTTGTGTGGTTACATTAAAATCTGAATAAAAGCAAGGAGATAATTTGAGCCTTTTCATTTTTTCAAATCAAAGTACCTAAAACTAGGGGGAATTGTTTTTGTGTTTGTTTTTTGTTACTGTGATTCCACATATCACTCCATAAATTGCAGAAAGCCGATCATACTGACTGGCTGATAAAAGTGAATTTACAAAGTAAGGGGCCAACATGTCACTAAAATTTCACCTTTGGCTTTCACACAGAGCATTTTAGTCACAAGTTTTGAATCAGGAAATTGAACTATATTCAGATTCACAAATTCATTAAAGAAACGCTGAGACTATGTGGGTATGCCCAAGTTAACTCACCACTGCAATTTTCACTGATGCCTTTTTAGGAGAGGCAAAACATTCGAGTAGATTAGAAATATTTGCCTGTCACATCCCATCCTACTTGTGAAATGCAGTCTCCAAATTTACTTTCACACCCCTTTCTCCACATTGTCCTCCATATTGTTCAGTATTGCTTTATTTTCCTCCCTATGAGTATGAGTTCTTCCGTCTCTCATTAAATAATTATTTAAATAAATCTACAATACTGAAAAGACTGTGTGGTATTGATCAAGGATAGACATATAGACTAATGGAATACAACTGAAAATCCAGAAATAATAATTCCATAGTTAATAAAGCCATACATCATTAATAAAGGTGTCATTTAAATCATGGAAAGAATAATACTTTGACAAATGATTTGAGACAACAAGATATTAATATAAAAAAGAATAAACATGCCATTCTACTTTACACTACATGCAAACATTAACTCAAAATGAGTTAAAGACATACATGTAAGAACTGAGGCAATAAAACACTTAGAAGAGAGTTCTAGTCAAGACGACAAACTGGTAGGTGTGAGATCCACATCTTTTCTACAGAACAACTAGAAATTCACCTATTCTCCAAAAACAAACACTGTGGAAAAGCAGGCACAGAGGCTATAGAGACATAGCAGTAATCACAACGACAAAGGGTGGGTGAAAACATCAGGATTCAGAGCTGCATTGCAGATTCTGGATTCACACCATGGCAGAGAGTGGAAGAACCTGGCCTCCCAGGAATTGTGAAAGCAACAAAGAGTACACCCAGCAGGCCCAGAACATGGAGCCGGAGGAGAGGGTCTTGATGCAGGACAGAAGGAGGACCAGTGCCTGGTGGTTTGAATGGGAGTTCCAGAGAGAAAGTTACTCAGAGCACTGCTATAACCAGAACACAGCTAGGGGAATAGCCCATCCCCACCCCCTCCCACCATATTGCTCTAGAGTCACAGGACCCACCAATCAGAAATCCCACCTCAGGGTTTAAAAGAAGAAGTAAGTTTCCCAGAAGGAAAAAGCATCAAGACTGCCCACTAGCACCACGCTGTGAGTGAAATCAAAACTACAGACTGATTGCTGGCTGTGGGCCCAAACAAGGTGGTTGTTACAGTTAAGAATTAGGGCACTGAAGGTTCAGTATCCACCACAAAACTCCAACCCCATAGGCTGAACTCTCAAGCCCAAACAGAGGGTCCACATAAGAACTTCAACAAATCCAACAGTGGTGATGCCACAAAACTCAAGAAATCCCAGTATTAAAACCAGATCCAGGCTTACTCAGTGCAAGTCAATAAACTAAAACAAGGCAATCAGCAGGAAAATCTAATCCACAAAAACATAACAAAATGCCAAGCAGAGCAAAGACAAGAGAAAAACACGCAAAATTTTGGCTCCGATTGAACCCAGGGGGAAATGTGATTATAACATATGCATGCAAGCTACCTGAGGATGAAATTAGGGCAACAGTGATAAACAGATTCATGCAAATCAAGAAAATAAGAGGAATAGAAAGAGAACAACAAAAACAAGAGAAAATAAATGAAGTAAGATATCAAACAATGAAGAATATGACAGCTGAACTAAACAACTCAATAAAGAGATTTAAGAACAGGACGAATGAAGCCTCCAATAGAATCAGTGAAACAGAAGATAGGGTAGAGTAATGCACTCAAGCAAATCATCAAAGAGATAAAAGAACGTAAAGACATGAAGATAACATTAGAGACATATGGGATAACATTAAAATAAACAACATTCACATTATAGGGGTCCCAAAAGAAGGAGAGAGAGAAAAGCGGTCAGAAACTGTATTTGAAGAAATAATAGCTGAGAATTTCCCTAACCTGAAAAATGAAGCAAGCCTCCAGACCCAGGAAGCTCATAGAATTCGTAATAAAAGAAATCCAAATAGACCAATACCTAGACACATTGTTATAAAATGTCAAAAATATAAGATAAAGAATCTAAAAGTAGCAGGAAAAAAATGAGTCATATACAAAGGAGTACCCTTATGATTGTCAGCTGACTTCTCAGCTGAAACCTTAGAGACCAATTAGGAATGGCATGATACATTCAAAGTGCTAAAAGTAAAGGATTTTCAACCTTGGATACTATACCCTGTGAGATTATCATTCAGAACTGAAGAAATGATAAAAAGTTTTTCCACTGAGCATAGGTTAAAGGAATTCATCACCAAAAAACCCAGAGCTACAAAAAATACTTAATGAGGCTATCGAAAATGTAAAGAAACTCTGCGAAAACAGTAACACAGCAAATATAAAGAGTGGGGAGGAGGAGAAGAGAACAAATATGTGAATGGTTAGAAAGAATGTAAGATTAATCTGCTTTCAAACAAAAATAGGAAATAAACATAGAATTCTTAATGCTAACCTAAGAGTAATTTCAAAATACATCTCCAGGGGAAAAACAAAGAAAACAAAAAGGGAAACAATCAAAATATAAGTGCACTCAAACCATCTAAGCAGTGAGAGAGAACAACAGACGGAAGACAAATTACAAAATA
This sequence comes from Solenodon paradoxus, assembly GCA_004363575.1. Lineage (NCBI taxonomy): Eukaryota > Metazoa > Chordata > Mammalia > Eulipotyphla > Solenodontidae > Solenodon > Solenodon paradoxus. The sequence goes on from RJWH01003600.1 coordinate 43,141, forward strand.
ACATTAAAACATCTATATATCAGTAATGACCCTAAATGTCAATAGACTGAACTCAGTTGTTGAACAACACAGAGTGGCTGAACAGATTAAAAAGCGTAACCCAAACTTCTGCTGCATTCAGGAAACTCACTTTCTTTCAAAAGATAAAGGTTCAAAATCAATCCTAGGATTGGAAGACAATCTTACAGTGAAATGGCAACTGCGAAATAGCAGGAATAGCCATACTTATATCAGATAAAAGACTTCCAACTAAAAAATAAAATAAAAAGCATAGCAAAAGAGAGATGGACACTATATAATGATTAAAGGGTCTATCCAGCGTGAAGACATAATGCTCATTACCATATATGTACCAAAATAAAGGAGCATCAAAATATATTAAGCAAGTATTATTAGAACTGAGAGACATCAACAGCAACACAATAATCATAGGAGACTTCAAAACCCACTTACAATAATAGATCAACTAGACAGAAAATGAATAGGGAAACAACAGCTTTAAGTGTCCGTTTGGAAGAGTTAAGTCCGATAGACATACACTGAACACTTCAACAACTACAGAGTTCACTTTCTTCTCAAGTGTGCATGAACATTCTCAAGGATAAATCATATGTTGGGACACAGAAAATTTCTCAACAAATTTACAAATACCGAAATCATACCAAGCCATCTATTCTGATCATATGACTTAAAACTAGACATCAACCACAAAAAGATAGCTGGAAGATAACCAAATTAATTGGAGACTAAACAATATGCTTCTGAATGACTCCTGGGTACAAGAAAAATCAAAGAGGAACTTAAAAAATACTTAGAGACAAATGAGAATGAAGACATGAGCTACCAGAATCTATGAGATGCAGCAAAAGCAGTATTAAGAGGGAGGTTCATTGCATCCAGGCCTACCTCAAGAAACAAGAAAAATTGAGTTAATTTTTGTGAATGGTGTTAGAGAGGGATTGAGCTTCATTCTTTTGCATATGGCTGTCCAGTTATTCCAACACCATTTATTGAAGAAACTTATTCTCCAACGTATGCCTTTGACTCCTTTGTCGTAGATTAACCAACTGTATGTGAGTTTCTGGTGATTCAGTTCTATTTCACTGGAATAAACAATCTAACTCTATCTTTAACACAACTCAAGAAAGAAGAATAATTAAAGCCAAAAACTAAGAGAAGAATGGAAATAATCAAAATAGAACAGAAATAAACAACATGGAAATGAAAAACTCAGCCCAGAAGATCAATGAAACCAAAGGTTGTTTCTTTGAAAAAATTAGCAAATTAACTCAGAATGAACTAGAGACTTGGTCATAAGACCAAAAACCATAAAATTCTTAGGAGGCAACGTACAAAAGACATTCATGACATCAGTCTTAGGCCGTTGGGGACTCAACTCCAGCATCAAGGAAAACAAAAAGAAAAGTAAACAACTGGAACTACATAAAACTAAAAAGCTTCTTCGCAGCGAAAGAAAACATCAAAACAAAAAACAATCTACTACCTAGGAGAAGATATTTGCACTTTTTTTTTCTGATAAGGGCTTAATATTTGAAAGATACAAAGAATTCAAAAAACTTAATGACAGAAAAAAATGCAATCCAATCAAAAAAAATGAAGAGGAATTGGGAGAGACATTTTTTCTGGAGGATATATAGATGGCCAACGGGCACATGAAAAGATGTTCTTACTCCCTGGCTATCAGGGAAATGCAAATTAAAACAACAATGAGTTATAACCTTATACCTGAGAGACTGGCTATTATTCAAAAGTCTGGAAACACCAAATGTTGGGCAGGATGTGGAGAAAAGGGAACAAGTTTACACTCTCGGTGGGAGTGCTAATTGTAATTGGTATAAGCCCTATGGAGAACATTATGGAGATTCCTCAAAAAGTTGAAGGAAATCCCATATGATCTTGCCATTCCACTTCTGGGTGTTTGCTTACTCCAAAGAAACAGAAACACTAATTTGCAGAGGTTTCTGCACCCTCGTGTTTATTGCTGCCCCAATCACAATAGCTAAGAACTGGAAACTCCCTAAGTGCCCAACATCAGATGAATGGATAAAGAAGATGTGGTGCATATACACAATGGAATACTACACAGCCCTGAGAAGAGATGAAATCCTGTAATTTGAATCATCATGGTTGGATCTAGAGGGGATTATGCTAAGAAATAAGTCAAACAAAGAAAGGTACCAAATGACCTCACTGACAGGTGGAATATGAACTGACAAAAGAAAAAAAAATGAAATAAAACCAACCCTTGAACACTTGCAAAAGACCTGACATTACCAATGGGGCAAGTGATGGTGGAGCCCACTGGACAATGGTGAAGAATACTTGGTGATTTGATGAAGGACAGGGTATGTTGACATATGTTTGAGGAATAAGGTAACTGCACAAATGGGGAACCTATACATATGAGTTCATTTTAATGTGAAAATCAAAGTTACTGTAATAAAAAATCTTAAAAAGAAAAAAAAAAAAACAACTCTTAGAAGCAAACAGAGGGGTATATCTTTGTGATCTCTGATTAAGCAATGATTTCTAAGATGACAAAGTTCTAGCAACCAAAGCAGGGCGGTGGGGAGATAAATTCAACTTCATCAAAATTAAACACTTTTGAGCTACAAAGCAGTGCTATCATGAAAGTGAAAAAATAACTCACAGCAAGAGAAAATATTTGCAAATCAAATCTGATTAGGGCCTATAATATATAGAAAAAAATCTTTTAAGTTCAACAATAAAAAATAAACTCTCAAAAAACAGGCAATTTGTATAGCCATTCCTCCAAGAAGATAGATATGTAAGTGGCCAATAAGCTCATCAAAAATACCTAACAGCATTAGTCATTAAGGAAAGACAAATTAAAACCACACTGATATGCCACTGCACATCCACGAGAATGGCTGATTAAAAAAGATAAACAAGTGTGGAGAGTGTGGGCAAATGGAATCCTCACACACTGCTGGCAGGAATGCAAAATGGCATAGCAACTTTGGAGAACAGTTTGACGATTTCTCAAATGTTCAAAGAATTTGTTTTTGACCCAGCAATTCCGTCACTACACACGTACTCACAAGAACTGGCAAGTGTTCATATAAAAATGTGTACATGAATATTTTAGAAGCTTTATTCATAATAGCCAAAATATTCATAATAGCCCAAAGGTAGAAACAAGTCCAGTGTCTACCAGCTGCCGGACAAGTGAACAAAATGCAGCATATTCGTACAATGGAATGTTACTCAGTCATACAACAGAGTGCTATGACATGGATGTACAATGAAATAAATCATTATGCTAAGCGAAAGAAGTTAAGAGTGATTTCATTATAACAAATGTCTAGAATAGACAAATGTATAGAGACAAAAAGTATATCAGTAGTTTCCAGAGATTGTGAGAAAGGGGACTGGGAAATAACTGTTAATGGGCACAGAATTCTTTATTGGGGTGATACAAAATATTCTGCTATAGCAGTGAGAGGTACAACTCCATGATATACTAGAAACCATTGAATTCTATTCCTTAAATGGGTGAATTTATATCTTCACAGTGATATTCTTTTGCCCTACTTTCATCATCATTTTCAGAAAAGGAAACTGGAGCATAAAGAAGATAAATTATATGCTGGACATAACACAGCTATTAAGCAGCAGAGTTAGAAGTCGAACACAAGCTGTGTGACTCCAGAGTCCTAACTTGGATCACTACTCTACATTGTTTCTTGGAACCTTAAAGGAGTGGAGGATGGAGGTAGGAGGGAAGTGGATGAAGAGAAAGGAAGGAGGGGGTAAGAGATGGAGGAATAGCGAGAGAGAAGAAGTGTAACAAGAGGAGGAAGAAAAGGAAAAAGCAATATAAAGACCCGTCAGGATGGTTTAAAGGGAAGTTCCGACTTCTCCTTCCCAAACATCTTCTCTGTTCTTAAAGCTCTCGTCTTCTGATTCTCCCTGTCTTAAAGTTCTAATTCCCACAGATAATGGACCTCTCAAAAGACTCCTTGACTTCTCAGGATTCCATTGTGCCAAAAGAGAGGACACCAAAGCACTCACACTGCTGGCCTTCCTGAATGACAATCTCCTTATTAGGGCCATGCTTGCCACTAGCAAAGAGTCAGACCTTCTGTAGATGGAGGCTCCCAGGTCTCCATTCTACACTGATTGTAATATCTGTCATAGTCACGCTGGTGACTACTAAGAGTTACTAAATCTATGAGTGCACCTTGGCAGTTCAGGTGGCTGAGACAACTGGGGTGTGGGCCATGTAAAGCCCAAGGACCCAGGTTCATTACTCAGGGCTGAGGGAAAAAACAAACAACTGAAACTGCTGCTTCTTTATCTTCTCCCTTCCTTCAAAAAAAAAGGAGCTAGGAAAGATCTAAGTTTCATACTTCGGAAAAGGCTTTTATTTTGACAACAATATAGTGGTGATTGCAAATGGCTAGTGTGTTTCCTATGTACACTGTAAAAGCAGTACTGTACAAGGAGAACTCGGGGCACTTTTTTGTGTTTTACGCAATAAGGAGAATCAAGGTCCTTCAGATGATTTGTGTTGTTTAGCAGAAACATTCTTGAATTTCTTCTTCACCCTTTTTCCCCTTGACATTAGCCACTCTGTCAAGTCCTGAAAGCAGGAACATAAAGAATTACCACAGACACAAAGAATGTCCCCAACAATTAGAGATTTAACTCATAACCTTGAAAAAAGGAGATTTATTGGGCAATAAACTCTATTCTCTTTTTCTTGCCCACATCTGACCACTTACCTTTATAGCCATGACACTGTAATTTCTTCCCTAGTGACCATCTAGCTACTCCCAGTGGAACAATCTGTCTGTTTAAGCTGGGATCAATTTTCTGCGTCTAAGGTTACGATGCTGAAGCAAAGGCCGGGGCGGGGGTGGGGCTGTAACCATGTAAGTGACCCCTGTGTGTGCAGGCTGGATCCAGCACTAGTGAGAAGAAAATAATGACCTCTGGAGCAAGGACTAACTCCTTAGATCCATGTGTTCCTTCTTAGTTTGGAGGTGTAGCTTTTGGGGGGCCTATGAAGTAAGACTCTGAGACTGTTCTTGATGTCTCTCTGACAAGGACACCGGCAAGGAATGCTTAGTCTGGATTTCTAATATTTCCTTCTAAGGTATTCTTTTGCTCCATAAATTCTCCCTCTATCCAAATCCTGGTCATGCTGGTGTCCAAGGGTCTGATGATGTTAGTCAAAGACAGAGATTCTTCCTTTTCATATCTCGTTACAGTGGCTTTAAGCACAGAGACCCACTGGTGACACACAGGGCAGGTCGCACATCGAGAGAAGAACTCCTTAAAGTACTGAAAGGAAAAGAAGATTCAATAACTCAGGGTTTATAGTACCTTCTTCCCACCACCATCAGAACTTAGAACAGTTTCCATTCAATATACTCATTCAGAGCTGGGGGAATAGGAAGGAGTTACTGATGGCAACGTCGGCCCAGAATGTTGGTTTTGAGATAGAGGAATGGAAATGTCTTAAGTTCAGAAAGCAGGGCTGCAGGGAGATGTGTCAACGAAGTTACAGACTGAGCCAGAGTGGGTCTATTGAGGTTTAAATGTGAACAGATAAGTGGTCATGAGTAGTAGTTACGCAAAGGCAAAAAGGTAAGGACTACCTGAAAGCAGTCCTGACTACATGAAAGAATATCTAGAAGCATAGAGGAGGTAGGTGGAAAAGGAAAGGGCTCAAGGAGAGAGAGGCAATGAGGGGAAGGGGAAGGGGATGTGCAGGTGGCAGAAAGTGCTACTGGGGGTAACTAGAGGAGTTAGGTGTTAGAGGAAGCGCAGCAGAGAAATAGTACCTTGAGGGTTTGCCTGTGAGTTTCTCTGGGAATATGCCTGAAGACACCCTCTGGCTTCTTCAGCAACATTAGCACACAGCACTCTAGGAATCGGACAAAACCACGTGAACCAAACAGTGAGGCGTTGGTTCTTTTCACCAAGTGGTGAGCCTTGGAGAAGTGGTGCTCAAACAGGTCCCACTGCGAGTCTCGGGCAAACCTGGAGAGAAAGAATCACAGCTCTCGGCTCTATCCCTGACTATTCAAAGCTCAGTGTATTATCACTTCTGAAAGTCTCGAAGGCCTCTAGAGAGTCAGTTTTGTGTTTCTGGAAAGTGACCAAAACTACTCACTTGCATGCAAGCAGGTATAGAAGAAACCAGTGATAGTCACTTTGCTGTGGGTTATCTAGCACTTAAATGTAACCCTACACTAAACCTTCAACCTATAGGCCCAAATCTGTTAAGGGACAAGGAGAATCCTTCTGCTAAGATGTGGGGAATGGGCGGTAACAGCCTTTAGAAGTGGGTTGTGGAACAGTCCTGCCTGGAAAGGTAAAAAGCTTAGACCACTTCATGGTACCCTTGAATTTCTACCCTTTCCCACAGACATACAGTAAGCCCCTGGTACCCCACCTTACCACATGGCCAGAGAGGAGTGGACTCCTAACATGACATTGCTGCGAGAGGTTAGAATGCAGCTGTGCTCGTAATGCTGAATGAAACGCAGACATTCCTCAAAGGGCTGACACAGCCATCCTGTATACAGAGAAGGTAACCAGGCTGGTATAAGGTGTCTACGAAGGAAGTAGTATAGAAGGCATGTGGTACAGAGGAGACAATACTTGAAAGGCAGACACCTTGAATCACACCATGGTTCCTAGACTTTAAGGAGCCAGGGGCTAGGAGCAGAGGCCATGTCTGAGGGACAGGCTCAAGTGTGCCTGTGTTTCAAACCTAGGGCCCCATCTGAGGTCTGAGTCTCTTAGAAACAAAGCAGAGCCCAGCATAAGATTTACCTTTTCCGTAGAGCAGCAGATCTAGGCAAGCAGAATAGAAGCAGGCCAGGCCAAGGACATCATGACCCTGGTAAATAAGCTCCCACTGATTCTCCAGCACATGGACACACAGGTCAAATCTGCCAAGAGACAGAGCCACTGGGATCAGCTAGGGAGTGGAGAGAATGGTGCAGGAGAGAAGGGGTCTTATGCCTTCAAAGTAGCCTAACATCCTTTAGATCTCCTCTCCATTGCACTACTTATATAGAGAGTGTCTGTGACTAGGATCAGACCTCATCTGTGAAAAGAAAGTGGGAAACGTACCCAGGGTCTTGAGCTACTTCCGTTTTCTAATTACCTGCAGAAAAAAACAAAGGAAAGGTGGGGAAAGGGGGACACGCAGCAGCCATTTCGGACACTGCCCCCACCCCATACTGAAGACAGTGCTTCCCGGAGTGACTGAGAAGAGATGGCCCTGGCTGTGGGAGGTGACAGCATCACCCTCTCCACACACTTTCCTGGGGGATCATATCCTGCTTTCTTAGGCAACAAAGACAAATTACAGAAAACGATTGAAAGACTTCTTCATCAAAAATGCAGATCTGACGAGAACTGAGAGAACCAGATTCTCCAGAGCTGGTTTCTTGAGGTGTCTGCATATCTCATGAGCTTGAAAACCTAAGGAGGTTAAAGAGCATTGTGTGAGGTCCACCTGCAAACACAGCCTTTCTAAAAGCCCTGCTCCACCAACACCAGGACCCATTACCCAGCTTGATGGAGAAATCAAGATGGCCGAGGCATAGCTTGGTGTAGGCCAAGGCTTGCATGAGCTGGGCTGTAGCCAACAATCCCTCCCTGGAGAACCAAGATAGGCTGCTTTTCTGAATGGCCATCTGTTCACAGTGCAGCCACTTTTCCCTGTCACCCATGTTTTGGGAGAACTGGGAGAGGGCCACGTAGGTAGAGACAACCTGTGGACAAAATATTTCAACTGTACATTCAAACAGTATTTCCATCTTGTGTCTTTCCTGTGTGAGAGCCCTGCTATGGTACCTTGTTTCCCTCCATCAGGATTACTCCTCCTTGGTGTCCCTACCACAGCCCTCTACCCCAGCTGTGAAAACAATGCTCCTTCTCAGCTCCACACTTCTAATGTGATCATTCTCACTGGCTGTTCTTTAAACAAAGCACTTTCTCTACCTGCTCTCCTCCTTATTCTTCAGTCCAAGAATTTCCCTTTCAAAACACTTGCCAATCTCTACCTCTTCTGTATTTTCTCTAATGAAGGCCTCTGATTCTTGTCCCTGAAACTCTTCAGAACTGGCGGCCTCCATCTCTATTACAGCTATGCGCACAACTGACATAGTTGATGACTCTCAAAAAGCAGTCTTTGTTAGGATTTCAGGGCACCATGCTCTGTTGGTTTTCCTCCTGTCTCCCTGACAACTTCTCAGTTTCTTTTGCTGGTTTCTCCATATAACCCTGGCCTCTTAACATTGGAGCTATTAGCTCAGGCCTTGGGACTTTTCTCATTCCACTGGTGACCTCAGCTTGATGGTTTTAAATACCGTGTACACAATGATGAGTCCCACATTTCCATTTCTGGCCCAGACCTCTCCTATGAACCTCACGGTCATATGGCTAAATTTCTACTCAACACTGTCACCTGGGAGCTATAGACACCCCAAATGAGACATGTCCAAAACCTGGCTCCCAGTCTTCCCTCAAATCTGTTCCTTTTGCAGTGATAACAAGCTCCCCATTCGGGGTAAGTACATGTCTACACGGCAAAGCTTGGGATTATCTAGCGTGTTCTCTTCCTCTCACTTTGGAACTGATTCATGAGCAAACCCTGTTGACTCTCTGGACAGAAGACACCCCACCCTGCTTTCTCTGCCATCACAACAATCCAAACTAACCATCTCTTCTGTGTTACTGGAAGAGCCTCTCACAGGTCTTCCTGCTTCCTCTCTTGCCCACTTCAGTTCATTAACAATATAGCTGCCAGAAGAATCTCCTGGAAATGTCAGTAGGCTCTGTGATTCCCCCTTCTCAGAATCCACCAACGACTTCCTCATAGAGTAAAAGTCACACCCCCTCCCTGCCCCCACCCCACCACCGACACTGCTGTGGCCTGAAAGGCTGCATCACTGCCATCCACACCTCCCCAGTGACCTCTGACTCATCTCTGGTTCTGCTCCCCCCACTCTCCCCCGCAGTTAAACTGCCTTTCCGCTTGTTCCTCAAACACAAAGGACATCGTCTGTGTATTCCTGTGTCCTCTGTCTATACTCTCTTCTCCTGACAGCCATGAAGCTTTCCTTCTCACCTCCTACATATATCTGCCCAAATGTCACCTGCTGAGCGAGATGTTTCTTAATAACCTTGTTTAAAACTGCACTCCCCACTCCCAGAACCCAGTGTCCCTCTGCCTTCACTTAATTTTTTTCTCCCTTGCATTTATTATCACCTAACATATAATATTTCACTTATCTATTATCTATTTCCTTGGAACCAAGAACATCTGATACATAATAAGTGTTTATTAAATATTTGTTGCCCAAATAAATGGAGAAAGATCCACTAAAATTAGGAAGACACATTTCCCGTCCTTCTTTTCTAACTCAGCAGTTCTAATCCTTCTTCAGATCATAGATTTGAGAATCTTATGAAATCTATGACCCCTTCCCTACTTCCTACAACTTCCTGGTAGGATTGGCTGCTCCCTAAAATGTTCACAACGACATTTTTCAAGATTTCCAGAGCAGATATTTTCCTAATGCGTGTCACCCTGGGCTGTGGATCTAAGATTAATCAAAGCCCTGTGGGTCTTGAGAAAAATGCTACCATTATCTTAAAGAATAAAGATTATCTAGACATAGAGTCAACTCCAGAAATAACCTTTTTATCGGAGAAACCTATCTTAGGTCAGGGCAACAATCTAGAAGCAAGGTTTTGTGATATGAACTCATCCCATCATGTGAAGACCTCGTCCTCTCTCTCCTTGGTGCTCCAGGCCTCTTCCTATTCCTTAGCTTAGTATAAGTCCTTGGTCTATGTCATTTATTTTAGAATTTACAGTCATGTAAATAGTCCAACACAGTTAAATGTGGTCTTTTTCTTTTCTAATTTGTTTGCTCTTACCAACTGGAATCGAACCTCAGAGAAATGGGGGACATTTCCCCAGTACCCCAAGACCCCAAATGCTATTTCGAAGATACACATAAAATTGTACCTTCAGTTCCGATTTCACAGATAGCCGCACATCCAGAAAGCCATTTGGAAGTTGCAATTTGAGAAACTGCTCAAACCCACAATCAGCAGTATCCTGCTAAGTTTGGGTTATGTGGGACCACACTAAAGCCAGGAATGTGACAAGAGTCTCTCTCCCCAGCGTTTTACTTTTTCATGGTGAAGTCTAGATGTAAAGCAAGAATTTGTTTACCTGGGCTTCATTTGCAAACTCCTGGGCTGAATTCTTCTGCATATGAATGGCCAGGCAGGCAAATCTGCGGTTACTGGCTGTGGCCTCCAGGTTACAGAGCTGCCAAAGCAGGGAGAGGCAATGCACCCGCTGCTGCAGGACGGCCAACTTCTTCTTACTGATGTAAAGCACAGGGCGTTCAGCATACTCTCACTCTTCACCAGTCCTCAACACCTCCCAGATCCTGGCCCTGTTTCCCACAAGAGATCCAAGTCTTCTGTCAAGAGGTCATCCACAGACTTGAAATTAGAAACATTCCTGGGATCCTACTAATTCTAACCCCAATGTCTTTTAATTCATTCCTCCTGACCAGGAAAAGTTCAGAGACATGTTTTACTTTGGACAAGGTTCATTTTTTGAATTGCTGGAGCTTAATAACCAAGTCGCAATTGTGTGTGAATATATATATATATATATGTATATACATGTATACACGTGCATTCACACAGAGAAATATTAACCTATTACATTTATATGTATATCTATGTTTTTCTGTGTGCACATACACACACATATACACACACCTCATCATTTTTTGAAAGAGAGAGGGTAATGCCACATTCCCCAAACAAAATAAGTCCTCATTCAACCACATTTAATTGAAGGGGGAATAAGGTAAGAAGAACTAAACAGTTGTATGCTTGAAAAGAGGAGTCTTGAGTCAGTATAGACAAAACTCTAGGCTGGGTACTTGTTTAGTTCTCTGTGGCCCTAAAGAAGACCAGCATAACTTAGCCAGGATTCTCACTTCTCACTAGAGTTGCTTGGAGGTTGCCTCAGGGAACAGGAATACCAATATTTTTCCAGGAATGTTTGGAAAAGGACACCAAACCAGGTCCAGGGAAAATTCCTCTTCAACAGTCGAAGGGCTTGCCTAGCCAGTTTTTTGGCCAAGGTGATCTGCCCCATGTTGAAACAGACCTGGAGATGGGAAAATGAGAAACAGAAATGTAAAAGTGGAAAGAGTACTATGGACAAGATTTGGATATAACACACTGACTTTCTTTTGGGGATACACGCTGGGGTCCTGAGGTGCTAACATGAACTGAACTGGAGCAGAGACTGGTCCCAGGAACAAGCACCCATAGGGCCTTGGGTAAGAACAGCAGTGAGCAAAGAGGATTTTGGAGAAAGCACTTTCGTTCTCATCTCCCATACATTAGTCGGTGAGCAGTAGAGGAAGGCTATGGTTTAGAAAGTGATGCTCCTAGAATGAGATGGGGTCATTTGGGCAGAGACTCAGATGCTTCAGATATCATGGAAAGTATCTCAAATATGCCAAGTCCCATATCTCTCTTCCTAAATAGGTCGTAACACCATAGTGCATGTCAGGGTAGGAGTTAGGAAACTGGTGAGGTTACCATATACCTTCATAGTCTCAAGCTAAACCCTGCAAGAAAGTGATAGTTTATAGTGATTCCAGAATAATCTTAGGGATACTGTACAATAACTTCTTATGAAGGGAAAGAAATAATTATTTAACTATTCTGCAAAGACCTCTTAGATGAAAAAAAAATTCTGTGGACAACTCTAATTTCTTTACTATTCAAAAGCATTATACACATAAGGTTTACTCTCCTAAAAGGTTACTTTAAGGTTTACAATGAAATAATTTTTAATTAAAAATTTTTAGAGCCAAGAAAACATACCCCATGGTTATATAGAACCATTATTTAGAAACTGATAACTATCCAAACACATTTTATTTTGTTGAATTTAACGGTAATGAGGCTGGGGGAATTGCAGAGCTTTTCTGAGTTATTCATACAAGATAAATAAACTTATTTGTACATATCCTTTGACAATGAGTCTCATGGCATGCTTTGCCCGGTTTCTATTTGTTATACAAATCTAGTTCCCTGACGAAATTTTTCTATAAAGGATATAGAATGATATACAAGGTATATTACTTATGTTTTTAAAAGCAAGATGTAGACTGGAATAGAGGGAGTTCCTATTTCTGTATAAAAAAGGAAGGGAGAGACTATAAACATGGAATATACATCAAGCTCTTCACCTAAAGAACATAACAGGTTGGGGTGGAGCAAGACTTTCAACTGTATATTTTTTATTTCTAGCTTTATTGAGATCTATTTGACACATAACACTGTATAAGTTTAAGGTACAATGTGGTCATTTTAAAAATTGAGATTTATTAGTTTTAGGACAATGTAGCGATGTGCGCATGAGTGTGTGTGTGTGTGTGTGTGTGTGTGTGTGTGTGTGTGTGTGTGTGTGTGTGTGTGTGTAGCAAAATGATCACCACGAATCTGAGGTGTAGCAACTTTCCAGCACATGCTACAGTGTGTTAACTATGGCTACCATACTGCACATTCCATGCCCGGAACTTATTTACTTTAGAACAGAAAGCTTTTACCTTATGATCAACTTTACCCACTTTATCCACTACTCACCTCCACTGAAAGTAGTTTATATGCACACCATGAGCAAAGAACATGAGTGGTCAATTCACAGAAAAATAAATAACCAGTAAACATATAAAAACAATGCACTTTACTAAGAAGTACACATTAAGATACAATGTTACTTTCATCTATGGATTAGCAAGCTTAGAAATGACTGGTAATATCTGACGTTGGTAGGGATACAGAGAAATAGAAAAAACTTGTCAGATTTTTGGTAGAGAATCTGACAATATATTAAATGTAAAATCATTCATATTTTCTGCCTTCCCCTGGAAATTTGTCTTATAGAAACATTCTCCTAAGAGAACAGAGATTTAGAAGAATATTCATTGTGGCAATGTTTATAATAACCAGAATTTAGAGACAAGCTAAATGCAAACAAAGAGACTTGAGTATATGCATACAACGGAGTACTTAGCAGCTGTAACTATGACTGGATGCGTACTGATAAGAATGTGTTCAATTTGTACTGCAATACTGTGACTTAAAAGAAATGAGGTATTTGACCATGTCCTGGTGGAGAAGTGGTTTGGTTGACTCCCACTGGCTCTGTAGGTGCCTCTGGGTCTCATACATCCCAAGGACCTGTGTTTACATCCTGGGCCAGGGAGTAAAACCAAGATGTACAACTTAATAAAAATAAAGTACTTCATCCCTCTTCTCTCCTCCTGTATATATATGTATATATAAAAATATATATACATATTTAGTTATTTAACAACCCAAGTGTATTTCTCACTTCTTCATTTTCCAACTTAGAATTTCCCCAAAGCCTTGAATTTCCTCAGGGCTGAGTGTCATGTTAATGATGCATGTTAGTGTCATGTTAATGACACGTTAGTGTCATGCTAATGAGGTAACTGTTTGGGAAGCCCTTAAGGAAGGCGACTGACTGCCAAGAGATCCATCCTGTGTTTAGAGTTGGGACTTCAGTTCCATCCCCTGTTTTCTGTGGAGGGCGGGGGGCCGGAAGTCAATCGCCAATGGAAATGATTTAATCAGTCACGCATCTGTGATGAAGCCTCCATAAAACCCAAGAGGAAAGGGCTTTGGAGAGCTTTCAGGAGGGTGAACACGTGGAGATTTGGGGAGAACGGGCCTCCTGGAGAGGGCACTGAAGTCTGTCCTATGCATCTCTTCCATCTGACTGTTCCTGAATTATATCCTCTGCAATAAATTGGAGATTTAGTGAGTAAGCAGGTTTCTTGGGTTCTGTGAGTTGTTCTAGTAGATTAATCAACCTTGAGGAGTGTGTTCTGGGAACTTATGATTTATAGACATTTAGTCAGAAGCAAAGGGCTTATACCTGTCACCTGAAGTCAGACAAGGCTGTAAAAACCTCCACCTGTACTGGTTGGTCAGAAGCACAGAGAACTGTCCGAGTTTGCTACTGGTATCTGAGGTGAAGAACTGTCTTACGAGACTGAGCCCTTTACCTGCAGAATCTTCTGCTGTCTCTGGGTAGACAGAGTCAGAATTTAATTGAATTCTTGGACACACTGTTGGTTCTGAGAATTGCTTGTTGGATGAGTAGGAAAAACTCCATACCTCTTGCTGGAATTGATTCCAGTTATCTAACACATGCATTATCAAGAAAAAGAGTCAGCTGCGGAAGAAAGTATAGAGTCTGATTCTCTCTAAAAAATAACCACACAACATGCTATGATTCTATGTATAAATATAGGCATATATACCAAATTATTAGCTAGGTAGTAGGTGGTATGGGATTAATGGGTGTTCTTTCACTTTATACATATATTTCTATGTTTCAAATTTGTGTAACTTTTGACCACATGATCACCTTTTTACCTGCACAGAAAAATGAAGAGATTTTGAAAGAAATAGCAGAGTAAACCCAAGGAGAAATAACCCAATCTTCATACCTCTGACTGAAGACGACAGAAAGTGGCCTCCTCAAACTGACAGATCTTCACTTTGTGCTTTTTCAAAAACCAGAATGCTGAAGGTTGACTCAGAAGACTGTTTGCCTTCCTCAAATAAAAGAAGGCCTCCAAACAAGACAAAGGATGGAGAAACTGGGTTAGGATTCAGATGATGCTAGAGGTGTGTTTAGGATGAAGGCGGCAGTGAGGTTATCAGTAGGGTTCGAGGCTTGCATTTGAATGCGGGTTGGATTTGAAATCAGACCCAAGGCTGGTCTGCATAGCCAGGTGGCAGGCAGGGCTGGGGCAGGAGGCTCTTCACTGCCACATGCCTGCTTCACATTTTTTTTCCTACTCCTACTTTCTTCCACTTTCCCCCCAAGGTTATGGAGAGTAAATAATCCCAAATTCCCCAAGTAAAAGGGCTCAGCCTGGGGGCAGGAGTGAAGATTGCTCACCATATAATTATCTGACAGGTCCAATGAGGCAGCAGCGGCCTCCAGCGGGTAGTAAAATGCACACCTGGTTTCTCCACTGACCAGGCAGTGCTGGGTGAGTGGTGAGAGCACTAACTTCAGGATTTCCTCACAGTGACAGGGCTTCGTGGCCAACATGTCTGTCTCGGGGCTGGTCTGAGCCAGCTTCCTGCTCACCTGATCCAGGAACTCTTCCTCTGTTCTTTGTGGAGAGAAGATAAGAGCTGAGAGAGGCACACAGCAGCCACTCTTCCTGGGGATTCCCGGGTCTCAAAGTCACTTAACTCATGAACTCTAGGTCTATCCTTCTCCATCACTCCATAAGTTTTGACAGCGGGTGACCTGATCTATAGTGGCAAAGCCCTATTAGGAATTTAAAAAACCTAAAGCCAATCTATGTATCTCATAAGCTAAATGGGGAAAAGCCCACATCTGAAGAGTAAACTAGCAAGGTGTCAAATAAAAACATAAAAATGATACAAAGCAATAATTCTATATTTATCTATTAGCATATTTGGAAGTTGTCATAAACATCTAATTCTACAATACTGTCATTTAGGCAGGCAAAATTATCCCTTTTACAGATGAGAAAACTGAGGCACAGAGAGATTAAGTGACTTACATATGGCCTCACAACTACTGAGTAGAACCAAAACTAGAGTTCACTGCTCTACTAGCCCAGTACACTTTCCACAGCACCATAAGTTCAAAGAGGTTAGATCTCTCTGAGAAGATGATAAAAAAAAAGTAAGAACTAAGGAGGGCTTCAAAGGATGATGAACACTCAGATAAATGGAATGATGTGGATTTACAAAATGGAGAATTATGTGAGCAAAAACACAGGTGGTATCAAATACAGATTTGTTTGAAGGTGTAGGAAGTCAAGCTAAGTAGAATAGGAAATGCTAGAGTGGGCAGTGAACTCAAGGTAAAGGCATTTAAAATTAATGGGATGGTTTTAGAAAGTTAGGAGGTACATGGTAAGGAAATGCAAATTTATAGCTGGAAAATTTTGCTATATGTACAATGCATTTGACTTATTAAAGTTTTCCTTAAATACTAATAAATAATTTCCCCACAGAGAAACAAAAAGTGCCTTTCCAAATCTGTGTTGACTTTAGTTTTAGGTGGAGTACAGGAGTCATTACTCCTGGTCTGTAGGTGAGGTTAGTGGCCCAGTTTAACGGTCATCTGTCTCACTTTCTGGTCTCTTCCATGCCCACTTTCACATCTCCAGCTACCTGCAGAGTTCACTTGTGAAGGCCTCCTGGCTTCTAAATGATTTTGCTTCGAATTGTAAGCTTTCTGCAGAGAGAAAAAAAGTGACTGTTTTTAATTCTTCATGTTTATACGAATTGAATACACTTAAAAATTCCTGACTACCTTTCCTCTGTAGCTTGGTTATAAGCCTCACTGCCTGCCCCCATAATAAAAATAAGCTTAGGTTTAATATTAACCTACAAACAAAATGAGGATGGAAGGCCCAAATTCCTTAATGGCAATATTTATGATCCAAATAGTGATTCCTTTCATCCTCAAACCTCCTAAGCCCGTTCCTAATTTGCACAAGGCATTCAATGTTTGCTAAAGAAATCCAGAATTTGTCCATCTGGTTTGATGGCTTTTTAAAATTTTTTATTTAAAAGAAATGTGCAGGCAGCGATGAAGGCAAGTAGGCAGGCAGGCAGAGGAGGAAAAAAAGCATTTATGTCTTTTATTTAGTTGTTCATCTTGGTTATTCTCTCCCTTGCGATCCCCCACATGTCCCCGGTCACAAACCCGAGGCCTTGAGGTGTCTGTAGAGTGTGCCACCTGAGGTCGTGGACTTCACCACTAAGCCACCTGGACGCACGATAGCTACAATTCTAATAGTAGAAATTCTTGAACATATCTGGGTCAGGTTTATGACTAGATGAGAGGGAGCCACAGAGTTCAAGATCTAGTGAAGAAAACCCTATGAGCGGAATGTGCCACAGGACATTAGAGTCACAGTGGCAGGCAAATGTTTCAGCTTTACTCAGCAAGATGTGAATAGCCTTAATCTGCCAGACTGACTCTTCCTCTTCAGCTGCCTTCTCACAGATCAAAAGGCAAAAAGAAAGACTGGAAATGATGTTGAGATACTACTGCTTAGGGCTCAGAAGCATGGTTGGTGGGACTGAAAAGGAGTCTAAGAGAACCGTTCCAGAGAGGGCTTGGGTTAAGTAAAAGAACTGACTTTTTGATTATTTAAACATGCCAAATAAGGTAAAACAGGGTTAAGGTAACTAGGGAAACTGAAGTGCACTTCTGCACTGTGCAATTCCCAGGGCATCATCTTGCCCTAGCCTGTATGAGCAGCATGTGCTTCATCTGTGCAGTACCTGTTCGGCATAGTCATGCACAGAGGCCTGAGGTCTGGGAAGCTTTCTCAGGGTTTGATATGCTGGGGTGATTTGGGTCTGTGTTCATATATATTGACTAGGCTGTCTACTCTAAAGCTGACACTGACCTCTCAAAAGCAAAAGGTCAGAGAGGAAATATGAAGGCTAGTTTAATTTCTTCCCAACCCAACCAGAACAGTTACTGTTTTCTTCTTTTCCCTTAGAAAATACAGATGCACAAATGCCCATATAGTTCATCAGCAAATAACTAATTTCTCCAAGTCAATGCCCACCTTCATGCCATTATCATAATACTACAGAAGACACATTAGGCTCACAGCTCAGATGCTTCATTTTAATCCTTTACCACCACCAACACACCTTCTTTCCACTATCCCCGCCTCCGCTGTCAATACCAACATTTCTTCCATCAAAGATTTGACAGGTATCTTCAAATACATATTTTTCACAACTCTGAAAATGGATGAAGTTGCAAGAAGATAGATTTCCTCATGATGAAAAAAAGTTCTAGGAGCTGTTGACAATGAGATTAAGTGACTTGCTCAAGACTGACAACCAAGTTCCAGAGTCAAGATGGCAAACTGGTAGGAGCTAGACCCACATCCCCTCCACAGAGCAACTAGGAATTCACCTATTTTCCAGAAACAAACACTGAGAAAAAGCAGGCCCAGAGGCTCCGGAGACGCAGCAGCAATCACGACCACGAAGTGCAGGCGAAAATGTCAGGACTCAGAGCTATATTGCAAATTTGGGATTCGGGTTTCCATGGAGAGGGTGGAACTGTAGGAAGAACTCAGCTTCCAGGGATCCGAAAGTAGCAGAGAGGCTGTCCAGTGGGACTGGAACACATGCCGGGGGACAGGCTCTTGGTGCATGGTAGGAGGAGGACCAGTGCTCGGTGGTTTGAATGGGAGCTCTGGGGAGAAAATTACACTGGAATTTCCATGACTGGAAGGCAGCAGGGGGAATCCCTGGCTCCAGCCCAGCCCATCATATTGTGCCATGTCACAGGACGTGTCCATTGGAAATCCCACCACCAGGCTTCAAGGAAGAAGACAGTCTTCCAGACAGAGAAACTGTCAAGGCTGCCCACTAGCACTACCCTGTGGGCAGAGGCGAAAGTGAAGCCTGATAAAGATTGTGGCCAACAACAAGGTGGTCTGTGGTTCAGATTAGACTCTGCAGGAAGGCTCTGCATCCCCTACACAAACACCAGCCCCATAGGCTGAAGTTCGAGGCCCCAACAGAGGGTCCACATAAGAATTTCAACAAATCCAGCCAGTGGTGATGCCACAGAACTCAAGAAATCCCAGTGTTCAAACCAAGATCTAGGCTTACTTGGGGCAAGTTGATAAACTATACTAGGCCATCACTTCAGCGAAATCTAATCTACAGAAACATAAACAGAATGCCAAAGAGAGCAAGGACACATACATATATGCAAAATGATGGGTGCAATTAAAAATACAGGGGAAAATCTGAATACAAGAGATGTGTGCAAGCTACCTTAGGGTGAATTTAGAAAAAGGGTGATAAACAGACTGATGGAAATCAAGAAAACAATAGAGAAATAAAAACAGAGCAAAAAAGTGAGAGAAAAAAATGAAGCAAGAAATGACGACTATGATAACTAACTGAAAAACTCAATAGAGTGACTCAGAATAGGATGGATGAAGCCTCCAATAGAATTAAGGGATAGATGATAGGGCAGAGGAATGCACTCAAGCAAACCAGCAAAGAGATAAAAGAATGTAAAGACATGAAGACAGCATTTGACACCTATGGGATAACATCAAAAGGAACAACATTTGCATTATAGAGGTCCCAGAAGAAGAGAGAAAATGGTCAGAAACTGTATTTGAAGAAATAATAAGCTGAGAATTTCCCTAACCTGAAGAATGAAGCCTCCAGACTCATCAAGCTCAAAGAGTTCCTAATAAAAGAAACACAAACAGATCTACACATAGATACACAGTGATCAAAATGTCAAAAATACTAGAAAAGACTTACAAGCAGTCAGAGAAAAACAAGTCACATACAAAGGAGTACCCTTATGATTGTCAGCTGATTTCTCGACTGCAACTCTAGAGGTCAATTGGGAATGGCATGATATATTCAAAGGGCTGAAAGGAAAAGATTTTCAACCTTGGATACTAACCCTGCGAGATTATCATTCAGAATCAAAGAAATGATAAAAAGCGTTTCCAATAAGCAAAAGTTAAAGGAATTCATCTTCAATAAATGGCGTGGGAATAACTGGAGAGCCACATGCAAAAGAATGAAGCTCGATCACTCTCTTACACCATTCACAAAAATTAATTCAAAATGAACTAGAGACTTGGACTTAAGACTGGAAACCATAAAAATCTTGGAAGGCAACATAGGAAAGACTTTCAATGACATCAGCCTTAGGCTGTTGGGAACGCAACTCCAGCATCAAGGGAAATAAAAAGAAAACTAAACAACTGGGACTACATCAAACTAAAAAGCTTCTTCACAGCACAAGAAAACATCAAAACAAAAGACAATCTACTACCTAGAAGAAGATATTTGCATTTCGTATTTCTGATAAGGGATTAATATCTGAATAATACAAAGTACTCATAAAACTTAATAGCAAAAACACAGGCAATCCAGCCAAAAAATGGGACGAGGAATTGGGAGAGACATTTTTTTGAAGACGATATACAGATCACCAATAGGCACCTAAAAATATGTTCTTATTCGCTGGCGATCAGGGAAATGCAAATCAAAACAGCAATGAGATATCACCTTATACCTGAGAGACTGACTATTATCTAAAAGTCTGGAAATGTTGTTGAGGAGGCGGAGAAAAGGGAACACTTTCACACTGTTGGTGGGAGTGCAAATTGTTGCAACCTCTGTGGAAAAGAGTGTGGAGACTCCTCAAGTTGAAGATGGAAATCCCATGTGATGTCAGCATCCCACTTCTGAGTGTTTACCCAAAAGATACAAAAACACTAATTCACAGCGATTTATGCACCCCATGTTTACTGCAGCTCTATTCACAATAGCTATGAACTGGAAACCATGTAAGTACCCAACGTCAGGTGAATAAAGAAGATGTGGTACATATACACAATGGAATACTACACAGCCCTTAGAAGAGAGGAAATATTGTCATTTGAATCAACATGGATGGATCTAGAAGGTATTATTCTAAGTGAAATAAATCAAAAGAAGAAAGACAGACACCAGATGACCTCACTCATAGGTGGAGTGTGAATAGACAAAACAAAGGAACAGAGGAAACAAAACCAACCCTTGGGCACTTGCAACAGAACTGAGGTGACCAACAGGGAATGGGAAGGGAGGGGGTGGTGTGAAATGGTGCCCACTGGGACTTGGTGATTTGTTGGAGGGCAAGGTGTGTTGACATATATCTGAGGAATAGGGAATCTGCACATATAGGGAACCTATACAAATGAGTTAATTTTGATGTGTAAAGTGAAAGTTACTTTAATTTTTTAAAAATGTAAAAAAAAAAAAAAAGATTGCTAATGAAAACAAATAGTATCTCAAAAGTTTCTTTTAATTCTGAAATTGCATTTTTCTTATTTTGGTACTTAATGGTGGCTCTTGTCACCTTTTGGAGGAATTGTTCCAAGTATATGAACAATGAGAAGGGCTGGCTAAATGTCCTTCTGCCCTCTAGGCTTACCTTGCGGAGAAGGAACTTGTAATCTGTCTGTGATCACCTGTCTTAGCACTGAGCCAGTATCTTTGTAACTAGGGAACCAGGCTGTGCTCCTGGAGCTCCTGGTAGAACAGATGGCAAAACAGTGGAAGGGGACAAAATCTCCTCCATGACAGCTCCCGCAGCGGCAGGCCAAATCTTGGAGAAAGCAAGCACATTCAAGGTGCAGGGCTCTCTGTTGTGCCTTGGGCCACAGTTCCCAAGCAGCTTCCGGTAACAGAGGTACTGCAAATTCTAGCACCTCCCTTTGAGGTAGGGATAGTTCCTCCTGTAGTCTGCGAGGAGAGCCAGCATCTGAAACAGAGAAAATCTATGAGAGTCTCCATCCAAGTCATTTTATGTTGTCATGTAGCAAACTCTCAAGGACATGCCACTAGCTTATAAGACAATTTTATCGGTAATTCTTATTTGGTATTACTACCTCCTTTATATAAAGAATTTCACAGTAATCTGAGAGTGATATTCATTGTATCTAGCAAAAAGAACAATGGGGAAAAAGTAATCAGTGGCATAGAAATACAGGAGGAGTAGTTTTAGCTGTTACTCCTCAACTGAGCTTTTTCTTTTTACTACCAATTATTATAAACATCAACTCCTTAGACATGCTCTGCTAACCCATAAGGCCTAAAAAGATTTCAATGGCAAAGGAAAATTATTGGTGGATTATCTGCGCTTTGGGTAATTTATGCCAGTTTTTATTCTTTTATGTGGAAAAGTTGAAATTGCAAGCTACTTTATGTATTTCTTGCTTTGTGTCTGTTTCAATAGCATTTTTTCCTTATGATTTTGTAAAATAAGAGTTTATACCTCTTTCTTATTATTTGTACCTAGAAGCCAACGAAGGATATGACAATATTTTCTGAAGCAGAATCAAAACACTAGCACATAACACATGGAGTTAAGGAGTTAGAATTCTTGAAATTAAGACAATTCTGAAAAATATCAAGTATTCATTCACTATATCCATGGTTCCTTCATGGCTAAAATAATAATTTCCCCCCATTTCTTAGCCATAAATAGTTAGAGATTGAGGCCCTTGAACTACATGATCCCGCCGAGGTCTTTCTGTTCAGGTCTAAGAACAAGGGAGCAGTGGTTCCTCACCTGATTTTTTCTTCTCTTTAGTGTGTTTAATCATCTCAGTAGAGGGTGGCACTAATATCGGCTCAGCAAGAAGCCCCTGGCTCTTCTTGAACCAGCGAAGCACTTGCAAATCCACAAGAGCCCTCACCACCTGAAGCAGCTTAGTTTTCTCCCAGTCTGGAAGAAGGTGTTGCAGCAGGTCTGTGTGAAAGGAATGGCCAATGACGGCTGCACACTTCACCAGCAACTGCTCCTCGGGGCTCAGTTGATCCAGTTGGTTTATGGCTATTTCTGCCAAAAACAAAACAAAACAAAAACAACACACATACACACACACACACACACACACACACACACACACAAACAAAAAACAACAATGAACAAGTTTTCTACAAATACAGAATCTGTTCATTTGAAAAATGAAATGGTTTGCTTTTTGTCCACCTCTTCTCCATTCAGCCAAATATCTTGAGAGAGTCTTACTTATCATTATTACCCATTCATCGTTCAACCCACAGTCAGGTTTTCACCACACCGCTGAGACTGTTCAAACCCTGGTCACTAAAACCTTTTGTTGGGAGGCCCAAACTGAGCAGAGGCTGAATCACTGAGCATGTTAACAATTCTTCTCATGCTCACGACCAGTAAGTAGCCAGACCTTTTCTTACTAAACAGGAGGCCAGGATTCTAAGTTCCAGATATCTGATAATTGTAAAGAACTTAATGAACTCCAAGTATTTGAGTAAATTGTTCCATACTGTGACTCATACATTAAGGCAATTGGTATGGAAGTAGTAAGCTACCAAGTTCAAAATACTAGAATTTTTTGAAACCCTTCCCCCCACAAGCAACTGGTCACTCACTCCTTGTAAATATTCTTGAATATGTTCCCTCCTAAACAATTTGATTACAGGTAGTCATTTTCAGGTGGATCACTGTCATACTCTGTTTTGCACATCTCCATTCTTATCCCAGTAATACTTCAACTAGTGGTAGAATTACAGATCTAAAACACAAACATATTCACGTCAATCCCCTCATGAAGTCCTGTTATAACTATGTGGCATTTCACAATCTAGTTTTGCCCTTTCATTAGACCACAGCTTTACCACTGATCTATTATTCTTTGTAGCTTCTAAGTTAATGGATCTTTTTTCCTCCTCTGTGAGTAACCTTGACCTTGTTTTAACTTCCTAGCTGTTTCCCGGGATCCTGATAAAATTAGAATGTTAGCTGAGTTATCAGGTAACATTGCTTATGTGAAGAATGATCCCTGACAGGAAACTGAATTTTGACTAGGATAACAACAAATGAACAATAAAAACCGGGAGGTAAGCCACAGCTTTGGGCTTCCTTGGGTGTAATAATTCTTGGAACAAGTCATGCTCCCTGCAGGACCTGGAAGCTATGTTATAGAGCAGTAGTAAGAGATTCCAGCTCCTAGTTGGTACATGGAACTTCTAAGTTCATGGTCTCGTTCCGTCACATCTAAGCTATCCCTTGAGGCTTGAGAGCAGTAAAAACAATTGTGAGGACTCACTCTGAAGAAAACCACCTGCTGCTGTGTGTTTCCTGACCTACAGGCTTCTAAGTTAGTAAAGCCAAACTCAAGTGTGGTCTTCCATAGTTGGGGGAGTGAGTCATCTAGAGGGACCTAAAATCTCCATCTGATCAGAGCGAACACTCACCAAATATTATGAACCCTGATTTACTTCATTTAATACTCAATCCCATGAGGTAGGGGCTATCATTACCCTTATTTGAGTGAAAAGAAGACAACTAAGGCTTAGATAAGTAACTTATCTTACGTTCCACCATCAGGAAACAGAAAAGTCGAAAGTACCCAGCCTTTTCTGACTCTAGGTCTTGAACCTAGGTCCTCAGGATGTAGGACCCCAGTTTTTCATTACCATAGTGTTCTATTATTGCTGCTTCATATGCATTTCTTAGATTCTCAGCAAGATCATACTTGACTTAAAGGTATGTTTATCCATCATGATACTCTTCGAGAGGACTTAACGTAGTGCCCTGCCCACCAGTCATTAGAACAAAACACCTCCTATCTAAAAAGAATATTCCTTGTCTGATTATTCTACCCAATTCTGATGACTTTATTCTTTATCTAATTAATTATTATAAACTTACTTTGTACTTTTTATTAAATTCCTGCTATGTGCATTAACACTGTCTCTTCACTAGACCATCGATTTTCTTCAATCTCAGCAACATTACTGCTTTTGCTTACTCTCATCTCCGGCACAGGTATATGCACAAGAGAAGCTCGGGATATATTTCTATTAAATACTGGAAAGCTCTGCCAGGTCATCCGTCATCCCCCAAAAGAACAATGGGCTCATTCAGTAAAACATTAATCCAGCAGCATTACAAGTCTTTAGAGAGCCCTTTGGGTAATGTCAAAACTTACTCTGGGTGCGTCCTGGTGGCCTACTGGATAAGGCCACTGGAGGTAGTCCACATACATCCTGAGGACCTAGGTTCAAGACCTGGGGCTGGGGGCAGCAACAAAATGAACAACTAAATAAAACCAATGTTTCTTCCTCTTCTTTCTTCCTGCCTGCCTGTCTACTCATGTTCATTCGTGCCTGCACATTTTCTTTATCAAAAAAAGAACCCCCAAAGCAAAAAAAACCCCACATTTTTTTCTGGACGGCAGTTTTCTTTTTTAGAAGAATATAAAACTAGTATTATAATGAGAGACCTATACTCAATCACCCACCAAATTATTAATTGTAATTATATCTGTTATTGGTTCACTTGGGGCTTTCAAGGGACCTGCCTTTTAACAACGGGGGGAGCAGCACTGTATCCAAGTTCACGTCATCCTTGACTGTGCAGACATAGAGTTCCTGGTCTTCAGAGCTGGCAGGAGAGATACCATACATTGTAGATTTCATGGCACTGGCTGTAGGGAAAGAAGACTCTGGCTGAGTAAGGCACCATGCTCAGTGACTATAGTTTTATACAAGAATTTAATCAATAAACTGAAAGGCTGAAGATGCAAGGATGTTTAAAGTGCTTTACCTTGCCTGTTCTGTCTGTTCCCTAATTTTCTCTTAGAAACTAACAACCTTTTCTGTACCATGTGGTGCCTCACATTCTTTTTCCTCCTGTTTACCATCCAAACAGCCCTCACTTCTATCACTTTTATCTGAGAACCTTTCTGTATTTACACATACAGCCACCTCTTTCCTCCTCTTCCACCTCCAAATCCTCAAGTCATTCTTCTCATCAATAATATATAATTTTCTATTGAACTCTCATGTTTCTAAGGCCTTCCTAATGAATTCTTGTGTTTAAAAGAATTCTATTTTCCTAACCCCACTCCTGGGTCGCTCAAAAAGGAACTACAGTAGATTGACTGACTCAAGTTATCTGAGGTAGGTTCTTAGCATTTCGCCATAGTGGCATATAATTTGTGTAGTGCGTTCAACCAGGAAGGCCTCATCTTGCCTATAATGAAATAGGCACATGCCTCCTAAGGGTCAGCTGATGCCATATTGCAGAGTGAATTTCAGCAACTAAACCAGGGTGGGATTCTGGAAAGCTAAGCTTACCTGAAAGAGTCTCCCACTTGCTGTGTTCCTCCTGCTCCTTTTGGAGGTCATGAAAGATCAAAATGTCCTTAGAGAGAAGGTCCTGGCATAAGACCTCACAGTACAGGGGGTCTCCAAAGCATCTTTGGAGAAGGTAGCTGCAGGGAAGAAAGTAAGGGGTTGCTGACAGATGATACCCATTCGAAGAGAGCCAAGCATGAGGGTATTTCATACTGAGGGAAAATTTTTTGTTAAAGTCAATTCTTGATGCCATACACTAACAGGGTTGAGGCAACACACAGATGTGAAAAAACTGATTGACTTTGAAACGTATTTTGTTAGGATCTTTTCTTTCTTGAGTATTATTGCTTCTATGAACCCTGAAAGACCTAAATGCTAACATGCTGAAAAGCCTGGCACAAACTGGCCCGACTACACATAAGTGACACATGAAGCAAGCCACTCGAGTCCCTACTGCCTTGCGAAAGCCTGGCTGGGTAGCCCAGGGAAAGGGCCCCTGAAAGGTTTACTAGCAGACAGTCCACTCTTAAATCTAGTCTTGGTCTCACCCTGGTTGCGAAAGCCATTTTCTCCCCCAACTCCACCGAGACCTGAGTCTTGTCACGTATATTATGGCAGCGGCTCTTCCCTTAATGAAGTGTCCAGTTAGCCAGAGCCACTCACATCTGCAGCTCTTGGGGGATGCTCACCACCCCCAGTTCCCAACATGCCATTCTCAACAATGAGGTCGCTGTCAGCTTCAAAATGGACACAAGGACAGTGTGGGGGTTCTTCAGGAAGCGCTGTGCCCAGCTACACAGGGTGAAGGTAGGGGTCAATGTCATCACCATGACGATAGGCACACTGGAGAGCAATGTTTCCAAAAATTCCCAAGAAGCTGCATCCATATACTGGGCTTCATCAATGAGGAAAATCAGTGGTGCTTCCCTCACTGCCTAGAAATAACAGCAAAGAAACAGTGACGATCTCTGATTAGAAATGAAGTCATCATCTGATTTTTAAATTGACTGCGAATTTCCAATCACCAATTTATTTATTTATGTATTTTAAAGGAAAGGTGCAGGCAGGAATGAAGGTGAGAGTAGGCAGTAGGCAGGAAGAGAGAGGAGAAAGCAGCACTTTATTTTATTTCTATTTAGTTGTTCATCTTGGTTGTTTCCCCCTGGACCCAGAAGGTGACTACAAGTCCTTGGGATGTATGTGGACTGCTCTCGGTCAGAGAAGAGGTATCTAACTGCTATTCCACCAGGGTACACCCTTATTAACAACTGAAATAAAATGTCAATACAGGCTGAGGTTTTTCAAGTAAAATGTATCCTAAATCCAGGTAATATTTCACTTTATAAATATAAAATGTAGCTTATACATCTACATCCTAAGGAACTGTATTGAGTTTCTTTGGACAAGAAAATATTTTCACTGAAAAATAAAATAAGCATCAAAATATTCCCTCAATCAAATCTGAAGCTTTCAAACATTTCATTTTGGCATAGGTTTCAAACTGTATGAGATAACACTTTAAACCGATAATTTCCAACCTAGGAGTGCTTGCTAAAACTACCAAGTATTAAGTCCTATTTGTAGAGAGTTTAAAAAATGTATTCGCTTTCATTCACATTCCCCTCTCTCAGTTCACACCCCATCACTTCGGGTAACCATTCTAATGTGTTTATTGTATAATCTCATTTGTACTGTGTTCTTATAAAATGTGCATCACTGATTTTATGTAAAAAAATTATTACGGATCTCCCTCTCTTTTTATTCAGGACTGCTTTTAAGATCACTCCGTGTTTCTTTCTTTTCATATATTCCCTTACTTCCAATTTCTGAACAGTGTTCATCCATGAGTGCATGCCAACACCTTCAAGCCTCTACAAACAGACTGTCTGGGATATACATCCAACAGAAATTGCTGGGTCTAGCATGCATGAATGAAAATTGACCAGTTACTTCTAGATTGCTTTCCAGAATGACTACATAGGTTTCTGTTCCAAAGGATTAATTCCATAATCCTAAATTGTGAGTTGTGAGTATATTTTTCATAAAAAAGGTAAAATGCTGTCCACCTGCATTTGGAAATCGCTGTTTTAAATGAAGTTCCCAACATTTCATTAAGAAGCAGGATTAGGGGAGAACAAAGACCCTTTCGTGTATACTAGGTCATAGGATGGATTTAAGGTTAACTATAGATACAAATAATTAAGAGAACATAATGAAGTAGGCCAAGAAACGCCTAAGTCAAGGAGTGACACAGAGAGATAAAAATGAGCATAAACCATGACCATAGAGTAAGAGCTAATAGTATGAGGCAAAAGTACCCACCTCTTGAAATACTTGAATACAACCGCTTTAACCTTCTTTTGTCTGTCCAGGTTATCCATGTGCGAAACTTTAAAGGACAAGGGGAACTGACCAGAAAAATTAGCCATATATTAGCATTCAAAAGGACAGCCTAATAAACATATGCATGTTCTTCAAATAGAACAGATCGGTTTCTATAGGATAGGAGGTAGACTTACAAATGCCCATCCTACATCAATATGAACATCAGAGGGTAAGACGAAAAGTCGACTGGCAGTCAGAGAGAAAGAGCTCTTTTCTATACCAGTCTCTGACAAACCCTTAAAGGGTCATAACTAAGGAGTAAAGTGACAGGCTGGACTTAATAATGTCAATTTGAACAGCTCCTATACATTCGATATGCCAAATAATACCAGGATAAATATGTGACGAGATTTATCAGAAAGAATTTCAATGGCATTTCCTAACATTGTTTTCTGTGCTAGGCCGAGGCACATGAGCTACCATGTATCTGAGAGCCAAAGTGAGAAACTCCTCAACCACTCTGGCAAGGGCAGGGTCCTAGGCAAGGTCTGTCTTGAAGGGACTGGGTGGGCTGTACTGAGGGATTAGATAGAAATCAGTTTTCTCTATTTTCCATTAAATATAATGCCCTTAAGTCTAGCTAGATGAGGAGAAGTGATAGAGAATGGATAAATGGAATTGTGAACCAGGGAACTGTTAGCCTGCCGCTACTGGGTACCATATAAACACTAGACTGCTGGAAGCCTTGTGGATGCAGATGCTGGTTCAAGTGACATACTCCAGGTCTAGAAAATGGGACGGTAGGGGTAAAGGCTACTTTTAACATTGTAACCAGCTCAAGGACACATGAACATAACTGCTGGGATGCTCAACTGGTCAGAATAACCCCCAAAGATTTAGCACTTTCACATTTACAAGGCAATCTCTTATTTTCTTTAAAATTTTCATAGAAACCATAGAAAGTACTATAACCATCATTCAGAGGTAGAAAAATCTGAGGTTCAGGGAAGCTAGGGTAATTTGTGCCAGGACAGACAATTGGCAAATATTTTGATGTCAAAAGGATTTCAAATTTCAATCTCGCCATTGGTAACTGTGTTTTTAGGTCATCATATACATACAGACATAAGGGTATTAGATTAGAAGATAATTCTGGCCCCAACTATTAACAAACAACAACATCAGTAATCCAGTTCAGAGACCAGTGTCTCCATTACCTTCACAAAGAAGAGGTCATTAAAAAGACAGTGAAGCGGTGCCTCTACCGTGCCCTGGAGCTGCTGGTGTAGGTGCTCTTGCCGGTGACAGGCTCGGCATGTGTCAATCTCAAAGAAGATGGCCATGAGGGTCTGCATGGCATACAAGTACTGCTTGGAATCAGCTTCTTTCAGTTTCAATGGCAGCACCCTGGTGAATGTTACTATGGTCGCTGGGAGTCCATGGCCCACAGACAGCTTACACTCCACCAGTCCAAGGATATGGAATCTAATGATGCAAAATCTCACCAACAAGGGAGAGGAGCCCCAAGAGAAATGCACACAAAGTCAGAAAGCAGGGGTCTTTACCTGTGCCCCTCTTTCTGAGCCAGGAAGTTTATTTCAGCCAACAGCTGACTTTTTCCACAGCCTTTCCCGCCTTCATACACAACTGCTTGTTCCTTCTTCTGGTCCAGACATCCCTGTCGTGCCATTTGAAAGGTTTCCAGTTCTTGCTCCCAATCTGTAGAGAGACAGGGAGCATCTAAACTTCCTGTGCTTTTTAGTAGACATTTATATGAATTAACTTACAAAAATATATAGCTTTCCCCCACAATCCCTGGCAGAGCCCCATTCTTTTTTGAGGTTGCACATCTCTTTCCCAGAAATCAGCTAGACTATACAGAAATGTGTGCTGGGCTTCGGGGTTAGTACCAGTGTCTAAATAATATTTGGAACCACACAGACATGGGCACTACTAAAGATTCTTAGCTTTTTGTAAAAACTTCCAGAATAGCAACACAATCTTCAAAGTCTGTCACTGCTATAAAAAGATGATGGACTAACAGACATTGGTAAAAGAAACAGGAATATAGGGTGGTTAATAATTTTGGTGCTACTTCACTATCCAACAATGAAAAATTTCTCCCTAAAGATAATCTATAACAAGCTGGTCAGATCTAAATAGCTCAACTCTGACTTAAAAAGATTCTTACTAAACTTTGACACTTCTCAGGCAAAATTATAAGATTATATCTGAAATTTAAATATTCAGCATCAGAAAAGAAATGGCAAGCCCTCTTCAAAATTAATATAAATTCACTAAGAAATCTGTTGTCTATTTTTTAATATAAACTTAGAAAAGTTAGTCTTGCATTTAAAAAAAAATCACGTTTAATCATTTATCGTTGAAAAAAACATGATATAAGGAAAAGAAAACTCACCTAACAAAGGGTGATATTTATTTTGCTCTCTTTCCAAGTGTCTCTTCCCAAACATTATGGGGAAAAAAGGACAAAGAGAAATTTTTTAAAAATAGATTGGATTGGTTCACCCTGGTGGTGTAGTGGATAAGGCCACCAGATGCAGTCCAAATACATTCCAAGGACCCAGGTTAAAGACCCAGGGCCAGGAGGAACAACCAAAATGAACAACCAAATAAAATGAATAAAAATGTTTCTTCTTTCTCTCTCTTCCTGCCTGTCTGCCTATACCTTTCCTTAAAAAAAAAAAGACGGGATAATGTATCTATAATAAAGGACAAATTATCCTCATAAGCAAGTAATTACAGGTAACTGACGATGAACAGAGTTCTGTATAAAAGAATTTTACTGAAACTAAAAGTAATTTGGGGGAATAAAGAGGTACTGGTTGTCTCAGGCTCTGGGAAGTAAATAAATTGTGATGACAAAAAGAAAAATAAATCTAGATCAATGACCTATTATTATTCTCCTCTTGCTGGATAGCAAGAAGTTCACTGAGAGACTAGTTAAGAGCTAAACACAAATACTAAATAACTCAGACACTAAACCTTCCTCTTAGAACTCTTACTCAGAAGGCCAGTACTAGAAATACTGATTATGCCTCTAACCCAATTCTGTAAAAGAGATGGAAATACACTATCAAACAATGATACTCACACACATCTTCTATGGCCAAGGTATTCATACATTTTTCCTGGGTTAGAGATGTTTTTCATCATCTTCTCTGGGAGTTGCTTGAAGTTGTAAGCAGGTAACATGGACCTTAGATATGTTACCTCATCACAGGACACCAAACCTGGATAAGCAGTTATCATTCTGGCCACAA
Organism: Solenodon paradoxus; assembly: GCA_004363575.1. Taxonomy (NCBI): domain Eukaryota; kingdom Metazoa; phylum Chordata; class Mammalia; order Eulipotyphla; family Solenodontidae; genus Solenodon; species Solenodon paradoxus. The sequence goes on from RJWH01003600.1 coordinate 74,589, forward strand.
GGCTTACTTTAGGGCCAATAACTGTGTCAGGGAGACAGTAAAGAAAAGGATGGGGAATTTTTGGATCCCCTCGTTCCCCCTCCCCCCACCATGTCCCAGTCTACCTGTATACTCATGTCTTGCCACTGCCCCAACAACGCCACAGAACACTGGTCCATTGGTGACACTGATGGAAACAAGCCTGAGGGTCAGAAAAGCAATGATGGGTAAATATGCAGTCAGAAGCCTCCAAGTTGGGCACTAGATAAGCCAGTCCCTTTGATCCAGAAGCCTGGTTTTAGAGCTCAGAATGGGAAAGGCTAGAAGCTGTGGTGAGTCTGTATCACGTGATAGATATATAAAATATGACTACTACGGAAATAACCAAAAGGAACAGCATTGTTCCCCTACTCCAGGAGTTGTAGCTGAGGAATTATTATTAGTAAAGAGGTTAAAAATACCTTTTTCAGTCAGATATTTTATATATGCTTTTTGAAGTACTTCCAAATTGATCAACTGATTCATTGAGGATAATTAACAAAAACTGTAAAGTATTTAGGGCAAATATTTTAACCCCACTGAAAAATAACAACAAAAAAAAACTGAAGGAGTCAATTAATTTTCTCAGAGTTATAGAGCAAAAATTAATAGTAGAGTCAGAATGAGAATCCAGGCCTTCTAATTCCTGGACACTGTTATTTCTACTATACCATATTGCCTCAGCTAAAACTCCCAAATAAAAAGTAGATCAACAGATGTCAATAGAAAGTTAATGGATCAAATAATGCTAGAATTCAGAAGCAAAGGAATAATCAGAATGCCAGGCAGCTGACGAAGCCTTTATAAAGCAAACTGGGCTTTGGAATAGTTTTTTTAGTAAGTCATATTTTTTCATTCACTTGTGTGTGTGTGTGTATTAATTCATTTAACAAACATTGAGAAGTATATACAGAACCAAGAACTGAGTTGGGCGTTTAAAATACCTTGCCCTGGATAAGTTCAGTTTGGGGATGAGAGTGATAGGGACTGAGGGAGGTAGAGACAGGTCAATGCAAAATAAAAGAGCAGACTCTCCCAGCACTGGACAGGAGGGCCTAGCACCGCTATTCTAGAGGTTACACTGGGAAGTAGACTGCTGCAGTATCTGCAGTCCCACCACCTCTAAAAGAAGTGACACTATGCTTTGGGCTAAGAGTCTGAGTCACTATGAAGCAACTGCAGCATATTTCTTATTTGTAAAATAAGGAGCTGGTTCAGGAAATCTCTAAATTCCTTTTCGGTGCTAATACTCTATAGTATGCCTCAACAATAGTATAACAATAATACATATTAGCCCTATTGGGGAGCAGGTAGGAGGAAGCTGTAGGGTAATAAAAACAGAGGATTTGAAGAGACGATCTTGGTTTTATTATCAGCTCTGCTACATACTACTAACTTCTCTTCTCTGGCTTTAGTGTCCTCATGTGTGAAAGAGGGGGAAACTCACACTAGTAGCCATTAGCATATACTTAAGTAGTCTATAAATTTTAAACCACTCTATAAATGTATGATATAATTTTTTTCATTTGAATAAATATAGAAAGTAAACAAATCTTTAACTAGATATTAGCTTCAGTAATAACTGCTTTCCAAATCAATTCAGGTATATACTTTCCCCATAGATTTCTAGTGGGGGGGAAAAACGGTCATTTGAAAAATTCGAATCAATCTTTAAAATGCAACTAACAGGGAAATGGAATTTTCTATCCCTTCATTAGGACTAGGTTTTTGTAGAACGCAGTGGGGTGAGTATGGATACAGAGGAGAATCTTTTTGGAGTTCAATGTGAATTACAGAAAAAAAAGAAAAGAAAAATCAGTGGGACTGGGAAAGACCAAGAGTCAAAATAAAGAAGCAGCATGTTACTTGCCTGTGGTCCCAGTCTTTGTTTTGTATTTTTTTCGCATAAAAACATATAGTTTATATTATATTACTTTATTTGCTAGTTCCTTTACAGTGTTTTTGAATCTTGTTAAGTGTATTCTATTCCTCCCCTTCTCCCATCCACCATATGGGAACTTGTTTTAGTTTTCCCTGAGTATCTAGCTTATAGTTCTGTATCTAGGATTTTTTAATAGATCTTGTTTACTGTCTTCCTTTAGCATGCTCCCTCCACTTTAGGAAGATTCTGATGCCCTCAACCTCTGCCTGAAACCCTTCTGCCCTGTCTAAAGAGTCCCCTGGGGCCTGAGAAGCTCTTTTCTGCCTCACCTTCCTCCTCACCTGGTATCAGTAAGATTCTCCCAGCAGAAGCTGAAGATGCTGAAGGAACTCTCCAGGGCATGTGCACACTCATTGGGCTTCTTATCCCCAGGAAGGCCAAAACACAGAGGAACATGCAATCCTGGGATAGATGACAAAGAGAGAAAAGAGACGTTTACTTGGGGAAGGAATATGGCTTGCCTCTAATGAACCAACTCCCCTGATTGAAGCCACATCCATTCCTGTTAGAAATGTAGGTTCTATTAAGATTCATGAAATGGATACCCTGGGCTGCTTTAACATGGAGATTTCAAAAGAGAAGAAGTACAATTTTAATTTAAGTGATTATCCTAAGGGCTGAATATTAAAACACAAAAATGAACTGATGTGAAGTAGTTTTCCAAAATTCCGTTTCTAGTGTGTAACCTGAGCTAAGTGTCTGTCTACATTGTCTTCACCCATAATGCCAAGTATTATGGCAGTGCTTTTTCAAGCTCCTCAGTTATCTGAGCGAGATATGATTATATTTGCTTTACTAAGAGAGTTTTAAAAACTTGCTTTAGGCTCTCACAAGCGATTTCAAATAAGAATTAAATCCAAAAGTATATGGAGAGTAACCCTCAGTTATCCTGGAAATTAACTAGAACATCCATTGCATAACTATTGCCAGTTGTTTTACATAATTTAGCTTGCTACAAAATAAGCAGTGGGACATCTGACTTATGCCTGTGTTATGTTAGAGATAAATTGGTCATTACTATAATTAACATGTAATTATTATTATTCATTACTCACCTTTAATGTTGACAGGTCAAGTTCCCTTCTACTTACTTTCTCAAACATGAAGATCCGGCTCAGTTGGCCACCTCCTTTCTCTATGACTGTGGAGATATATAAGGCAGCCTCCTGGATAAGATGACACAAATGCCACATCCATATGGTGTTATGGAACTCTAAGCTGACCAAAACCATCGTCACAGTACGGAATTCAGATATATACTCCATAGGTTGACCTTCATCAATCTACAAAGACACAGTCAGTGACCTGACCTTCACCTTTCAGTATTGCGTTTAGGCATTTTAATTCTCTATACCACGGTGAGTATGGAAAAATAACTTACGATGTCGGATGTTCAGGTTCAGTTCAGGTACAAGAGGTATAAAACCAGTGCATTTGAAAGTAAAACCTTAATTTTAAACCTAATTCATTGACGATGACCTTTAATAAGATTTTATATTTTCTTTCTAAGCGTTAGCTTGATATGTCCAAATCCATTTACCAAGCATATACTCTATACCCTGTCTACATTGTACTAGTTTCTTAAGGAACAAACTAGAAAAACAAATCAGACTTCTATTTTCTAGGACCGAAAAGTCTAACATTAAAAGACATGTCATCAAAGTAACCAGTGCCAAAGGGGAAATCTGCAGGTATTACAGTGAAGAGCAGGAGATACACTGGATCAATACAGAAGCATTGTCACATATAAATGAGCATCTGCTTAACACACATACACAGTCTACATCTTAACTCAAGAGCTTGAAAATAACCTTCGTTAAAAGGTTTCTTGTAATGTGCTTGCACAGGGTTTGCTCAAGTGCAGAGTCTGGATCCAACTCCAGGGCAGTTCTTAGAGTTTCTGAAAAAAGGAAAACAAACAAAATATCTCCAGCCATGTGGAAAATTGGTTTTAAAGAAGGGGCGAAGGTAGAAAGGTCAAAGTAACTTACCAGCACTTGCATGGTAATGTGGCAGGTAATTGAGGCACTTGTCAAAATGCTCATCAAAATCAAATGGGTCAATGATCCTCATATCTCTTAACTACGGAAAGAAAATGGCTCAATGCTATGCTCACCCATCAACTAGATTACCTGTGATTTCTCAACAGAGAGGCTGAGAATGCCATCTCTCTTGTTCATTTTTCTAGCCTTACTGATCTGCTTCATCTATCTTCCTGATTGTATATCCCCTACCTCCCTCCAAAACAGAGTTCCAATGGTAGTTAGTTTGGTCGGGCAATATGTGAATAACACCAGGGCACTCCCTGTGTAGTAGGGAAGCTGTTTGTAGGACATGATGGGACCAGTCTCCTACCTTCACAGCTTCATCTTCCCTCATGATTTCCACTTCAAACATGTACTGCTCACAGAGCTTCCAGCAATTCCAGGACAAGACAATTTCATTTGCCTGAGCCAAACGCTGAGCTAATTGGACATCATCTACATCTTGCCCAGTCACCAAGAGGTACTGCCGCTTCTTGTCTCCAACAATAACCTGGGAAATCCGACCTGCAGAAAGACCTACCCATAAAAAGACACACGGTAAGTAGGCAAATTCAACTGGAAAACTATGCAAAGGGTAGGGGCTGGAATTCTTACATTGCTCTGTGTAGTATGACAATTTTGTTAGTGCCCCAAATTGAATTGTAGATGCATTAGGTGAATTCACAGAAATCATGCCATGTCCTAGATTGCCTACTGTCTTAAACACACCTAGAAACAGACATATAAACAAGCCTGGGTTGCATGGGAGAAGAAATAAGAAACCCTCACTCCTGAGAGTCTTGTTTCCAAATTGCTCTTCTACTGAACAGCTAGGTCCTGATGACAGAGAACTCTGGGAGGAGATAAAATGGTTATGCTCAGAGACTGCTGCCAGTGACCACATAATCCCTCATCACACGTAACCAGGGCTGAAGTGTAGGCAGCCCGTATTTTACAAGGCATGGGCCCATGCACTTTTGCTCTACTACTGTTGTTCTTTCCTTGGGAAGTTCTTACTGCTAATATAGCTGAAAAGCTATTTTTCTTGCCTGGTTATAGTCTCTTGGCTATAACCAAGAGACGTCTTCTCTTAGGTATAGTATCCAATATAAGCTAAAAACAAGAGAAAAGCAGTTGTAAAAGAATGCCAGAAACAAATATTTTTGGCCTACTGGTACTGAATTTACCAATGCTTGGAACAATGGAAACTGGAAAAAATAAAACAAAAGTTTTTAAGATGTTGGATATTAGGTAACGAAGGACATGTAAAGCTTGAGAGGTGGGAAACAAACAAGATAAACTCTTTGATACCCAAGTTTCTGCTTGGAGAGTTTCCAGGGAAAGGAAAGAAGTTTTCAGGGAGAAGAAACCCAGGTACAGTCCAGAGGACTCCCTGAGTTGAGGAGAGTCAGGAATCTGAGGAAGCTAGAGTTCATAGGACACTGTGAGTACTGGAGAGGAGAGAAGTGTACACAGAATCCAGAGATCTGCACTTGGTCCCTTCAAGTCTTTAGCTGAGTACTGCTAAGTGCATCACTATGAGAAAACTACCTGAGGTCAGGGGAAAAAACAGAGAGTAGAAGGAGCAATCCCCCATATTACAGAGGGTTGTAGTTCCTGCTTCCACTAGCTAGAGTTTCAAACTTATTTAGGACATTTAAGTATCATAGTCAGAAGGGGTCTACCTCAAAATGGAACAAAACTGGCCATAGACTAAACTCTGCTCTGGTCCAACCCACAAAATCTAAATGTAAAACCTGAAAGGATCAAATCACATCCTAGATCTAAGTACAATAATACTTGAGACAAATATTTTAAAAATCTACTACCTAAACAAGGTAAAATTCACAGTGTCTGGCACCTACCAAAAATTACCAGTCAGGGAAACAGTAAGGAAAATATGATCCATAATATGAGGAGAAAAATCAATTGAGCCTGACCCAGAATTACACAGATAGAATTAGTAGACAAGGGTATTAAGAGAGTTATAATTATATTTCATATATTGAATATCCTCAAGAAAGGTTAAACAAGTAGAGACACAGTAGAAAAAAATATATGTAGCTATAGATGTAAAATCCAAACCAAACTTCTAAGGCTGAAAACTACAATGCCTAAGATTTAAAATACATTACATTGGATTAAAGGAAAATTAGACAAAGAAAATATTTGTAAGTTTGAAAAAAACAGAAATAGAAACTATCCAAAATTAAACAGGGAGAAAAATATATAGAAAAACAATGACTATATTATCAGTAAGTTATGGGACAATTTCAAACAGCCTAATATATGTGTAATGGAAAAGAATAGGGAAGAAAAAATTATTTGAAGAAGCAACAGCAGAAAATTTTCTAAAGATGACAAAAATTAAAACCTACAGATCCAAGAAGTGCAAACACAAGAGAAGAGAAGAGGACTTCTGGTCAAGATAACAACCTGGTAGGAGTGTGACTCACACCCTCCCCACAGAGCAACTAGGAATTCACCTATTTTCCAGAAATAAACACTGAGGAAAAGCAGGCACAGAGGCTGTAGAGACAGGGCAGCAATTGTGAAAAACATCTGGGTTCAGAGCTACGCCACAGACTTGGACTCGGCATTCCAGCTCCCGTGGAAGCCGTGGAATGGTGGAAAGAATCAACCTTCCCAGGGATCATGAAAGTAAAAGAGAGCAAACTCAAGAAAAGCAGCAAGGAGGAAAAACAAGGCAAAGAAACAAAGACAGCATCAAAGACTTATGGGATAACAAAGAAAGAAACAATATTCACATTATAGGGCCCCCAGAAGGAGAAGAGAGAGAAAAGGGGGGCAGTTGCTGTATTTGAAGAAATAACAGCTGAAAACTTCCCCAACCTGAAGAATGAAGCCAGTGTCCACATCTAGGAAGTTCAAAGAGATCCTAATAAAAGAAACACAAGCAGACCTACACCTAAACACACTGTCACCAAAATGTCAAAAATACAAGGTAAAGAATCTTAAAAACATCCAGAGAAAAATGAGTCACGTACAAAGGAGTCCCCATAAAACTGTCAGATTTCTCAGTAAAACTCTACAGGCCAGCAGGGAATGGCATGATATCAAGAGACTAAAAGAAAAGGATTTTCAACCTAGGATACTATGATTTTCAACCTAGGATGCTATACCTTTTGAGATTATCATTAGAGCTGAAAGACTATTGGAAAAAAGATTTCTCCAGTAAGCAAAAATTAAAGGGATATCACCACAAAATCAGTTTTACAAAATATACTAAAAGGTGCTATACAAAGTGTAAAGAAATTCCACTTAAAAACAGGTCCATTAGATCTATTCATCTGTGCTCATTGGAGATATTGGTCTGTGGTTTTTTCTTGGTGACCTCTGTCAAATTTTGGTATCAGTTTGTGTTGGCCTCGCGGTGAGTATTTGGATGTGTTCCCTTTTTTTCGCTGTTTTATAAGAACTTGAGAAGAATAGGTATTAATTCTACTCTGAAGGTTTGATGAAACTCATTGGAGAAGTCCTCTGGTCCTGGGCTTTTATTTTGGGGGAGACTTTTATATTACCTTTTAAGTTTGCTTTGGGATTTTTTTTCTGGGACCTATTCAAGAACTTGGCATATATTATCTTAAGATAAGCCATGACCTCACTCACAGGTGGGATAGACAAAACAAAGAACAGATGAAACAAAACCAACCCCTGGACACTTTTGACAAAACTGAGGTTACCAATAGGGAATGGGGTGGGAGGGTGGAGAGCGGGGGAGAAATGGGGGCAGAACCCACTGGACAATGGTGAAGAACACTTGGTGATTTGGTGGAGGGCAGGGTGTGTTGACATATATATGAGGAATGGGGAACCTTTATGTGTGAGTTTATTTTAATATGTAAAAATAAAAATAATTTAAAAAGATAAGCCTATGATGTAGATTTTATTACCCCCTTTTTTTAGATGAGAAAACCAAAGGTAAGAAATCTGCCTAAGTTTATACAGTATACAAGAGTCAGAGCCAAGGTTCAAATTTATCTCTTATGCCCAAATCCTGTGTGCTTAATATTTTATCCCATTTAGTTTTGTTAGTGATATTTCATTTGGAAAGATAAAGTTATACAAAATTTTTAAATTTTAGTTTCATCATGACTTCTCAGTTACCTTATTCTTCTTGAAAATTCAATTTTTAACTTCTTTAAATTAAGGTATTGTGACTAAAACTTACACTATGAATTTTTATATATGCTACTATATTCATATTAAAGTTGAATTGTTTTAGAAATATCCAATATATTTTACTACTCTCCTGGGTTTTGAAATAAGCAATTAATGTGGTATATTATATTCTTTTCTTGGCCTTAAAATACATAAAATTTTTTTAAAAATCCAGAAAAAAAAAAAAAAACTGTACTAAGTAAGGCACACTATAATAAGATTACCTAAAATCAGTGATTAAAAAGTCTCCAAAGCAGCCAGAGGGGGAAAGATACAAAAGAAACAGATAAATTTGAAAGCAGATTTCTTACGGAAAACATTGCAAGCTAGTGACTATAGAAAAACAGCTTAAATATGACAGGAAAAGAATTTCCAACCTACAGTTCTATACCCAATGAAATTACCTTTCAGATACACAAAAGCTGAATAAACACATCCCTAGCAAGCACACACTATGAGAAATATTAAGGTTCTTTAAAAAGATAACTGCTGCCAAGGAAGGAGAAAACGGAATCTCATATACTGCTGGTGGGAATATAAAATGGAAAACTATTTTTGAAAACCAGACTGATAATTTCTTCTTTTTTTAATAGTATATTATTTCTTCAGTTCACAATGTCAAATTCCATTTAGGATACTGAAAATGCATCTCAGTCTATATTTCACACCACACCCACCACCAGAGTTCCAGTGTCCCTTACTGCCTCATTTCTCCCTCATTCTCACTTTCCCTCATAACCAGGCCTGAGTCCTGTTGTCTTTGTTGGAATTTGTATGTTCATTCATTTCATTATATTCCACGTGTGAAATCATCCTGTATTTTTCTTTCTGACTTATTTCACTCAACACGATGTCCTCCAGTTCCATCCAGACTGTAGCAAAGGGTACAATTTCTTTTTTTTTTTTTCACATGGCAGCAAAGAATTCCATTAAGTAGCATAGCTTGTTTATTTAGTCATCTGTTGATGAGTATTTAGGTTGTTTCCATGTCTTAGCTATGATGAATTGGTTCTGCTATGAACAGAGAGATAGATATTTATCCTGATTAGAGATTTTGTATCGAGGTATATGCCTAGGAGTGGGATTGCTGGAGCAAATGGTATATCCATCTTTATTTGAGGACTCTCCATACTGTTTTCCAAAGAAGTTGCACCAATTTACATTCCCATGAACAGTGTAGAAGGGTTCCCTTTTCTTCGCACCCATCTAACACCTGCCATTTCTAGTCTTTTCAATATAGGTCATTCTCACTGATGTGAGACGGCATCTCACTGTAGTTTTTGTTTACATTTCTCTGATGATGAGTGAGGTAGAACATTTTTTCAGGTGTCTGTAAGCCTGTTGTGTATCTTCTTTAGAAAAGTCTCTATTCAGCTCTTTTGCCCATGTTTTGAGTGGGTCATTTGCTTTTTTTATTGTTGAGATGTATGAGATCTTTGCCTATTTTAGAGACTTAAAGCTCTTATGTATGTTGTATGAATATCTTCTCCAATTCCATGGGTTGTCTTTGTTATAGTGGTGATTTCTTTTGCTGTGTAGAAGCTTTTCAGCTTGATGCAGTCCCAATTGTTTAGTTTTGCTTTGGTTTCTTTTGCTGTCACTCTTTCTCCCCCAAAGACCTCTTTGAGCATAGAATGTTTTCCCCACATTTTGTTCTAGGCATTTTATGGTTTGGGGTTTTATGTCCAGGTCTTTGATCCATTTGGAATTGATTTTTCTACTTGGTGATAATGAGTAGTCCAGTTTCTTTCTTTCTTTCTTTCTTTTTTTTTTTTTTTTGCAGATATCTTTCCAGTTTTCCCAGCATCATTTATTGAATAGACTCCCCTTGTTCCATTGTATGCTCTTGACACCTTTGTCACAGACTGTCCATATAGGTAAAATTTTATTTCTGGGCTTTCTACTTGATTTTGTCTGTTTTTGTTCTAGTACCACACAGCTTTGATGACAATCTCTCTGTATATAGTTTGAGTCAGGAAGTGTGATGCCTCCACTATTTCTTTTTTCTCTTAGAATAGCTTTGGCTATTCAAGGCAGACTGGTAATTTCTTTAAAAAATTAAGCATACCTGTACCATATGACCCAGCCCTTTCACCCCTAAATATTTACCCAAGAGAGATTAAAAACAAATGTCCATACAAATATTTGTACACAGGAGCTCATAGTACTTTTTTAATAGCCTAAAACTGACAACCCAAATGTCCATCACAAAGCAAATGAGTAAATAATTTGTAGTATATCCACACAAAAGCATATAGCAATAAAAAGGAATAAACTATGCATGCTATACCAAATGAATCTCAGATTATGTTGAATAATAGTAGCCAAAATTTACATATTGTATTCCACCTACATAGCATTCTTTCAAAAAAACAAAGTATTTTCTAGTAACATAAAGGAGATCAGTGGCTACCTGTAGATAGGGGTGGGAAGATTTATAAAGGGAGCAGAAATTAAATTTTGTGAGTGGTGGATATATCTTGATTGTAGTGACTTCAAGTATCTCTGTGTAGATGATCAGAACTAGTTAACCAACTATGGAACTAAGATGTGCCTCATATGATTTACTTCACATTCTTTAGAGTTGTTTTCCAGGTTGGCGTTGAGGGGAGACCACCTAAGAGTCAAAGGTGCTTTAAAACTGCTTACTGACTCCTAGATTCCAGGAAGGGGAGAAAGATTAGATAAGCTAGAGGCTAGGGTCTCCACAGATGTATGCTGACTCCAAACTCTGACCGAAAGTTACCTAATGACATTACCGGACTGAAACCTGCACGGAAACATATTAAGCAACTTGTCACTGCCTACCCCCATGCGTAGTCCAACCTGCACATGCAGTCCATGAAAATGTATGAAAGAGCCATGTGTAGGAGCATCAGACTATATGTGTGACAGAAACCTTCCCCTCACTCAGGACTCCTGCTCAACTTCCTATGCTTAACTATACAGTTTCTGGACAAATTTTGGTTGAGGTCAATCTGAGCTGAGTGTGCTAACCTCCTTGTTGGCTGCCCCACAAAAAAACTCACTGTTTTTTAAGTTTTCTTAATAACAGGTGTCATGGTGTTTGGACTGTGTGCATTGGGCAAAAAAAAAAAAAAAAAAACACCCCATGTTCAGTAACATCTGTATACAGTATCAGTTATGAATTATCTCTTAATAAATAAAAGAAAAAGATGGCAGGAGAGGAGAGCTGTTTATATATAATTCTTCACAACTGGCCATCAAAATATAAATGAATACCTGGAGCTTTTACCCTTAATTCAGAAATCCCTTTAGGTTTCTGGACCCCTGTGAAGGAGCTTTGTGTACAGAACTTCTCCAATCCTTACTGTCACTGGTGAAAATTTGGCCTCTGTATATAGCTTTCTACTTTTTATTGCATTGCATTTTGATTATGCAAGAAAGTAATTCCACAAATGGTGTTCATACATTAGATAAATTATAAACAAAAAGCTTGCTTCCACTTACATTAAATACATACCTACATTATTTTTCTTTAATAACTTTTATTAGTTTCTTATATATCTTTCCAGTGTTCCCTTATACAAATATAAGTAAGAAAAACTCTTATTTTCCTTCCTTTTACATAAAAAGCAGCATACTAAATACAGTGCTTTGTATCTTACTTTTTTCATTTATATTTTGGAGATCTTATATCAGATATAACATCTTTTTTCTAAGAAGCATTTTTATTTCTTTTTTATTTAGTTCATCTTGGTTGTTCCCGCTAGCCCCAGTCATGAACCTAGGACATTAGTATGTCACACTGGACTGTGTCCAACCATTGTTCCACTGGGAGAGCCATAACATTCTTTTTTAACTGCATAAATATAGTTTATTTAACCAGTATCCCATATATGGATTACTTTCAACCTTTCATTATAAACCATATTGTAATCAATAACCTAGTACATATAACATTTCATAAATACTCAGGTATACCTATAGTATAAAGGTTCAGGGATGCTGGGCTGAAGAATATAAATGTACTTGCAATCTCAACAGATTACCAAAACATCCTCCATAGAAGCTGTACCTCTGCTGCCTCCTATCAGCAATTTATGAGAAAGTTTATTTCTCATGGTGTATTCAGCATCTGAATTTTTGCATATCTATGGGTAAGAAATGGTCTCAATATACTTTAAGCTGGCATTTTTCTCATTAAGCTGACCATCTTTTCACATGCTAAAAGATATATATATATATATATATATATATATATATATTTTTTTTTTTTTTAACTGTGTACGGTAATTCACACCCATTTCTCATTTTTCTTTTAGAACGTTAGTTTTAGTCTTTTCTTGATATTTTTAGGTGTTCTTTCCATATCAGAAAAATTCACTTTTTTTTCAGTTGGTCATTTATCTTTTGAATTTTTATAGCTTTTGTTTTTACTTCTTTCTCAATTGGATCACTCTTTTGGTAGATACTACCTATCTTTAGCTGCAGGTCCTGGCCTTCTCTGGTATGGTAGATCCCAAATTTCTTCTGTATTTCCAGACTACATTTTGCCACCAGGGTAATGATGTCACTCAGTTGATTTTGTTCCACTGTCCAGAGTGCCAGGAGCACGTTCCCTGCAAAGAATCAAGACAGGTCGATAGAGGTCAAATGCTGGGACTCAAATGGCCCAGGGTGACGTCCCTAATAATGCAGAAGATATCATGCAAGGTGTTGTAGAATGTTCTTGGCTCTATACATTATACTATGTTAAAATACTGTTTCAGATTCTTAAAATCATCAGCAGATACAAACAGGACTAGGTAGAAGCTGAAACGTTTCCAAAGTTCAGAATATTTTTGGTAACCTTTCCCCCAGGTTCATTTTCAAATCTAATTTTATGGATAGTTTAATTAAAAGTTTAAATTAAAGATAAGTCAACTCTGTGACATACAATAGTTCATGACCCTAAGAGTTCTTTCAGATGGGAGACTTTTGATGCTTTCCCTTTTTACACTTAGTTTCTGCAATGAATGACCAAGTGTCCCCGTTTTCTTATGAATGTTTTAAATGTCCTTATTATCCTGCCATTCAATCTAAAAAAAATGCAAAGCACATGTGAACTTAAGATGAGCGAGGTTTTTCCTTTATAGTAGGAGATCCTCCTAGGCAGAGACTATTATCTTCCTCACCTCTGTTTCCCTAGGAGTCAGTACATATTAAATAAATAATGCTGAATAAACACACCAAATTCCACCTAAATATAGTTCTCACTTCTCAGTTCTTCAAATATTCAGAAAAACTGAAAATACCTGTGATATTTAAGATATCCCCTCCAAAACATAGCACATCTGAAATTAAGGAAGAGGAAAATTAATCAAAATCAGAGATATATCATACCATGGGCAGAATCATTCATAATCAAAAGAATGGCCTACAGACTTTCTCTTCATATTTTTTCTGGTCTATTTGCTCACTCCAGGACTCAAGTTCTTTCTTTCCCATAGTTTCTACACAAATCTGTCTGTACCTGTACCTGTCTTCTATAAAATGGAAGGAGCAATTCTGTTCTCTTCAAAGTCAACCCTCTATTTGTCTCTGGATCCTAGCACTACTGCTCACCCTTTCAAGAACTTCACTCCTTCTTCCAGCCTCCCTACTGGATCATTCCCATCAATATCTTAAAAAACAAACAAACAAACAAAAAAAACACACAAAAATATAATAAATTTAACCCATCTATGTTGACTCTACTTTCTTAAATTATAAGCTCTATTTTCCTGCTATATGCACAACAAAAATATCAAGAGTTAGCTACATGTAAATTTTCTGCTCATGGCTTATTATTTTTCTCTACCATTCTTTCCTGAGCTTACTCCAATATGACTTCCATAGCCTCCACTGCTTCAAGGAAATTATCAAGATCAACAGCATTCATTTTGCAGTATTTTCAAACATGGTATTTTCTCACCTTACTGCAGTTGACATATTTAATTTTCAATCCGGCTAGCTACAACTCTCTTCCAGATACACTACCTTCCCCTTTGGCTTCTGGAAAACCATAATACCCCACCTCACTGGTTAATTTAGTCTCTTCTTGAGGTGTTTTTTTCTCCCGTCATAATTGTCCACTGCAGTTCCTTAAATTCGCCTTATGCTTTTTCTATTTATTTACACTCTTCCCGTGCTGGCTCATCTTTCGCCGCCAATTTACATTTTTATCTCTTAACAGGGGTCTACTCTCTGAGCAGCAGTCTCAATCACAGCTACTAACCTCATTTCTACATTTGAATGACTTACTGACATTTCAAACTCAATATAGTCTTTTTCAAAGCTCAGTCTTATCCATTTGGGTTAAGTGACACTATCATAAATTCAGTTACAAATGCCAAAAAACTTGAGAGACCTTTTCCTCATCATTTCCCACTGAAACCCAATGCGTCAGCAAATAAATGCTGTTAAACCTGCAAATCACATTTCAAATCAATCCATCTCTATATAGTTGCCATATCTCTAGACCAATAGTTTCAAACTTGACTGAACACTGGAATTATCTGCAAAAGTTTCCAAAATTCTTTTTCTCTGCGCCTACCTCCAAGACATTCTGATTTAACTGATCTGGGGTAAATCCTGGACATCACCATTTTGAAAAGCTCCCCAAGTGGTTATCTAATGTGCAGTCAAAATTGAGAAAGCAGTGCTTCCATCATATCTCCACAAATACTTAAATGGCCTCTTCCAGCTCCATTCTTACCAACTATTCTTCATGGATGCCTATAATCCAAACTTTATGGGGCAACCAAAATGAACTTTCAAAAGTATATATATATATCCTACTACATTACTCCCTTGCCAGTACCTTTTAACAGTTTCCTTTTGTATAAAATGTAGCATCAATGTACTTCAAACTAACTAGGGCCTACAGATGATCTCCAACCTTACCTGAAGTCATTCTTCCCACTGCCATCTATGCTGTAGCCAGACTAGCCTTCTTAGTCTAGAATATGCCAAGATTTCTCCCATCCCAAAACTTTAGTGGTTGCTATTCTTCTGGCTGAAATGTTTTACTCTATTTTTTTTAAAGGAAAAATATGGGTAGGAATGAAGGCTAGTAGGCAGTAGGCAGGAAGAGAGAGTAGGAAGAAGCATTGCTTAATCTTTATTTCGTTGTTCACACTGGTTGTTCCCCCCTGGACCTGGGACCTGAACCCAGGGGTATGTGGCCTTGCACTTTTTCAGAGATGATTGACCCAACCACTGCTCTACCAGGGTGAGCCAACCCTGACTCTTAGGGTGTTCTCATCTCTTGTGTCTTAGCTTAAGCAACACAGTCTCAGAAGAACTTCCAATGACCAACTGATCTAATATAGAAACTTAACCCTACTTTAAAAGATGAATAACAGAAGGGATAACCCCTTAGTATTCCTGAAAGTACCCCCTACCATGACACTCAAAAGAGCCCAGCACTACACCTCCGTGGGCCCCTACAACCCTCACTCACGCTCCACGATGTCACTAATGTAATAACTGAAGATGTGGGCCAGTTTGTCCATGTCATGTTCCGACTTGCAGGTTAGGCTGAGCCTGTCCATTAAGGCGGTAAACCCTGACCGACAAAGCAAAAATTACTGTTAATTGTAAATCTTGAACTTTGGGGCCCTCTTTCATGTATCAGGCAGTATACAGGAAGACTTCTTTGTGACGACTGATTGCATTCTCCTCTAACACGGTGTTACTTTTATATACACATATTCAGGTCCAGAGTGGTGGCTACTGCCTCTGAGAATCCAGAGCCACCCTCTTCTTCATGTTTCCAGGAGTTGTAGATGGTGAAGATTTACCCACAACCACCCTTTCCACCTTCAGCCAGCTGCCTCCTTCTCACCACCCTCTAAGACTCATTTTACCAAGCTGACAGCATTTCCCGTGTGCGGGTTAGAGTAAACCATCGGCAAGGGGCATGGATTCAAGTTTTATGGCGCTCATACGGTGAACTCCTTAAGGACCAGCACCTTCTAGCATTCATCTTCATGTCCCATACACACTCGACAAATAAGATTTTCAGGTGCTGCTCGATCCTTAAGCCCTAGAACAAGGCGGGCACATATTAGACTCGTAAATGAACGAGCAGAGCAAATAAAATTAAGTGGATGAGGCAGAAAGCTTATCAGAAAACGCTCGGAATTGGGAGAAAACGGGTCAAAAGTCTCCCATGTCCTCCGGAAAAGTCCTTTCCCCTGAGTCTTAACGTCACTCTTGCTGAGGTGAAAGGCAAAGAAAGGCTCAGCCAGGCCATCGCCAATGGCGCCCTCCTACTCCGTAGGAGCCGAGGAGGCCGAGGCGGCGAACTGCGCCTTAAGTCGCCGGGGTCGGGCCGCGAACCCACGCAGGCACAAAGGGGAGGCCCAACCGCCACCAATCGCTCAGCTAGGAGAGCGAGCGTCGCCCCTCACCCGTCACGTGGACGCCCAGAAGGATGCCCTGGGCTGTAGTCAGGTAGGGCTCTGATCCCCGGGGCTTCCTGAAGACCAGGAGATCTGGCAGCAGCGCCGCCAACCGGGCCCCAACGGGCCACACAGGCGGCGCCGACGCCCTCTCGCCGGTCGCCATGGCTGCCCACCAAGCTACCGGAAGCGGGGCGTTTTCTTCGCACAGCAGCCAATCCGTACCGACAGCGCTGGCGGGGCCCTCCCACCAACCAATCAGTGAGAGGCTCCCTGGGGTACCGCCTCTCGACCTAGAGCCGGTTCGGAGGGGAGGGGCGCACAGCTGGTCTGGCGGTGCGACGCAAAGTGAAGGCAGAGCTGCTGCTTCCGCAAAGCATCTGGATGGACTTTTTGCCTCATCCCCCTAAATAGAAAATTGTGTCGTCTCTGAACTTAACATGGGTGGGTGGGTTCCTTTAGTATCTGACTAAAGCAATTAAAGATGGTTTTAAAATTTAACACTGCTGGTCTTCATCACTAGGGTTTTTTTTTTTTTCTTTTTCTTTTTCTATCGCTTAAGGACAAATCTACTGGGTCTCTCGTGAGTGTCCCCCCCGCCCCCCCAGCCCTGTTTCTCTCTAGCTTCTGGCCCCCAGATTTTTGTGTGATGACAATTTATAGCTGTGTCTTTGTTGCTCAGAATCACAGAAAACACAGAAGTAACCAAGTTGTTTTTCTGCAGAAATTAATAAAATGGCGCATTATCTTTATAGTTTTAAATCTAATCGAGGTTGTTTTAACTTAGAAAATAGTCAATTTTACTCAAGGAAGTAGTTAATTACCCTTTGATTAACACTTCCAGTAGTAACATCAAACATATGATAATACAAATGACAGAAAATATTTCCTCAAGCAGGGTAGGAGGTCCAAAAGGAATGATTAAGGAGATAAAAACTAAGAGGCAGTACGCTCCACAGAAATTAGTTTTAAAATTACAAACATGACCGAAAATCCCAGAAATAGAGTCCTTAAAATTCAAACCACTTTGTGGTATTTTTTACAAATTTATTTTAAAAAATACAATTGCAATGACATCAATGATCCATCAATATTCCCCGAGGGGAAAAAAACCTATATAGTGAGTCCCAAAGGAAAATCAAGACATTATTATCAGGCACCCAATTACCAGAAATTGTTCCCTTGGTCCAGTGGCATAGACACTGACATGTCAATGTACCAGTGCAATTAAAAAAGACATTTACAATTATCCTACAAAAAAAGCACTCAAAATAATTATGCATTAAAGCAATTATTCACCCATCCATTCACTCTGCATCTACAAAGTCATCACTACAGTCACAAAGACAAATGAATAAAAGAACTTCTAGTAACAGAGAAAATAGAAACCTTCAACACCCCACTTTGTGGGTTATAATGGTGTGCTAAACTGACCATATTTAAAGGGCCATGAGCTATCTGAAATGCAATGACAACTAAAGCATTTCAATTCAAACAAAACAAAACTTAACTCATGAAAAAAATAAGTTCTGCAATAATATGTTGTTATGTACAAACTTACAGACACAAATAAATAGTATTTTAGAACTACAGTTGGCTTAAGTAGTAGAAATTAGGCCTGAGGAATTTCTTTCCAAACGCTACATCTTAGACTCCTAAATGAACTAATGGATATTAAATTCCTCATTGATTTTTATAATATATCAGATGAAAAGCTTAGAACTTATGGAATAAAGCTGCTAGCTGAAACTTGTGTGAAGAACCAGAAATTTTTTACCAAAGAGTCATTCCTGACATCTGGAAGCCAGGATACATGACTAGATACCAGGGACAAGAAGAAACTTCACTTTCTGCTTCCTTTGCATAGCTTTCTATCTAGGCTTCTACCATTACAATGATCTCTCTTTGGGATGTTTTCTTTCAAGGGAGAAACCTTCCCCCCTATTAATACAGCAAGAATAAAATTAAAGAGCCAATCTTTACTCTTGGTATTTAAATGCAATCCAAAAGTTCTTCAAAAGAATTAAGATTTTCCTTCTGTTTCCAAAGAAGGTAGCAATTTTTGGAATTGTCATCTTATTTGTCCCAGGGTTCAACATCTAGAAAACAATTAACTGTCTGAGGCACAACCCAGTCTGGGAACTGTGATCAGTTCCTGACCCTGAAGGCATCTTCCTCCAGCCTGCAGCTTTATTCCCAGAATATGGATGCCATGTGAAAACCTTTCTGCACAAGGTCTATGGAAAAAAGGGAAACACAGGGCAAGTGGCACCAAATAATCAGCTGCCATGAGAAGAATGAAAACGTTCGCTCTCTGGGGCCAGCAAAAAGCACAGCACGAGTGAGGCCAATGTCCACCTTGAGCTCCAGCAGTTAACCTGGAACATACTCAGAGCAGCTTCACTGAAGAGCACTTTCCACAAACTGTCAAGGACCAAATCTCAGATGTCTCCCTTTTCGTGCTTGCGTGAAGGCTATAGTGTAAATTAGACTCTTCTTCTTAATGCTCCACTCCACTCTAGGCATCCATCCTCTGGAAAATCATGCTCTATGACAACAGTTATATAGACTATGCTCTCTTCTCCTAGACTGAAAACACATGTACCCCTCTACTCTCCAAATGCTGTCACAAAACCTATGACTGAAAATCTCTAGTGTGGCTCTAGTTTAGCAGTTACCACCAATATCCTCAGCACTTCAGCAAAGGTGTTGTATAGCTTTGTTCTCTACTTAGAAAAGGTAGGTTCAAGGTCCTATACCCTCTAAATTGTATTAAAAGTAGCCAAAGCAGAAACTATGGTCCAGATGACCTGTCAATAGACAGAGAAGTAGACCACAACGTGAGAAAACTTAAAAAAGAGATTCAGCAATTTCTATTTTCAGTACATGAGTCGTTTATCATTCTACCCCCCGAGTTTGCATTTTCTTGGCTGGTGTCCAAAAATAGCAACCTATCATCTGGCAAAGATTCTTATTATCACCATAGGTTAGATGAATTTATCTCAGATAATTTATTGTTTCCACGTTGTAAGATGAAACTTCCTTGTGTGGAAGTCATCTCTGAATACAAACTGTCCATTCTGTTAGTCAGCCTGACATCCCCGATCCAAGGGATGATATTTAGATTCCAGGGGAAGGAGTGGCTGTGGCTTCCCTGATTGCAGTTTAAATTGAGAAGGTTGTTCTTCCCTGCTGCGATGGCTGGCTTATTTCACCAGTCAACATAAGTGCTGCATGTGATACTTTGTGCTGGCATGGGTCCCCTGCATCATCCTAATCCATGAAATGTCAATGTCATCAACAGTCTGAAATAGGTTCTGACTGAAAGGGCGATATAAAGACTTGCAACTTCTATTTGCCAGACATCACTGCAATTATAATACTGAGCCACTTATTAAAAACTAAGTGGTTTCTGTCCTATAAAAAGGACAGAACATGATCCTCAGTGCCCCATTGGAAGTGTAGATCAATTTCCTGGAACAGTGAAATACGGTGGTGAAGAACATGACCTTCATCAGCTCCATCACATGTCCTGGGGTTAGGACACTCGGATGATCTGTGTCATTGCTTCTTCATCTGCTTGGTTAGGATCCTGGAGACAAAGAAAACACAGTAACGATTAAATTCCTTTGCAAACAGAACAGGGAACTCACGACACTCACATACTTAACATCAAGGGAATATATACAATTTACCAGGTAACTCAAAGGTCTATAGTGAATTTAAGTCTGCGTACATGGATTGAAATACATGTCCATTAGAAAAAAAGGGAAGTTAACCTTATTAAAAGAACTGAAAAGTCTGGTTTGGCAGTCCATTACTGAACACTCTATAGAGTTTCAGTGTTTCTTTTTCCTAAGCATCTGTGTTTTGCTCTATTCTTAAGGTTTAAGGTACACAGATGGCAAAGAAAAAAAAAGATCCAGAAAAGGTGCGCCCTGGTGATCAAGTGGTTCAAACCAGGGGGAGGCCACTATATTCCAAGCTCTCTGGTTCAAGACCTGGGGTGGGGGATACAACAAAGATGAACAATTAAATAAAATAAGTGCTTCCTCCTCTCTCTTCCTGATTGCCTACTCACTTTCATTCCTGCCTGCGCCTTTCCTTTAAAAAAGACCCAGAGAAACCAGGTCATGTTATATTTTTGTGTCATTACTTTCCAATCACTGTATTTAAAAACTGACCACTTACCAAGAATGGAAAGAACACTGGCATTTATTTTAATGTAATCAACTTTGTAAATAAACCTGAAGTCCAGATGGGTGAAAAAAATAAAGTGATTTGCCTGGACCAGACTCCAGAAATTATTAGCCAGGAGCTTAACTGGCTAACCCCCAAATTTCTTGCCTCCCATTTAATTTTCTTTCCATTAAACTCTGCCTGCTGTCTCTCTCTCCTAATCCTGCAGTGTTAAGGCAAGCAAGCATCGGTCCTTTTACAACACTTCGCAATAACCACCTTTAGTACTCTGAAGCCTCAAAAGGTGCAATCCAAGAAAAAGCAAAAAGATTTCTAGAGATGACAGGAGTGGAGCGGGGTCTTTATCAATGAGCAAGAACAATAAGCATTCACTAAACTCTCATCATACTAGGTACTGTGTTACATATAAATAGGTGCCTTGTGTGGCTTTAATGCATAAAATTCCCACATTTCTGCAAAGTGTCAATAGGATCCAAGTTACTAGTGAACAAACTGAGGCTAAAGAATGTTATGTAACTTGACCAATGTCACAATGTTTGCACACAGGAGTTCCTGACGAGACGCCAATAGTTGGCACTTTTTTTTTTGCCATATACTACGTGAATGAATAATGAGAAAAGAGGTAGCTCTTTGAATGCACGCAGGAATATTAGCTTTGAAGGAGTTAGTGCTCACGTGTAGGGACACAGGAGTCTGACTGCTTAGAGGTGACGAGGCCATTAAATGTTAGCAGTAGCTGTTGAATGTTATACACGAAGAGACAGTAAAACTTATTCTTTAATATCAAGACAAATAAGAATTTTAAGAAGAGTAATTGGCAAAACTGGGAGAAAGAAAAGCAAATGGATTAAAGACTTTTGGTACTTTTAAAATGTGAGAGAATCGAAGAAACACAATCTTCAAGTCAATGTAGACAGAGAATGTGATAGTTCCTAGCATGAGAATAACAAAAGGACAAGAAGGTAGTGTTCCAAGAAAATATAAGATAATAAAGAGAATGTAAGATTTAAGATTTCTTACCTGCATATGGGGACTATCCTTTTCCTTAGGAGAAAAAAATCGCCCACCTTCACCACGCTTCCGAGCCATGGCATGACGGTGCCGAGACTCATGCAGGTATTTCTAAAGTGAGAAATAAAATATTTAACACTAGCAGGAATCAGAAGTTATTTAATATGCAAATCCCATCCTCAAAAGTTTAGAAGACCTCTGACCAAAGCCACTTGTGGCAATTAGACTTTGAATTAAGGAGAAAACACTAGAGAGCAGCTAACTATTCTAACTATAATATATGTAATAACTACCATTAAGAACATGAATACTGGCACACCCTGATGGTAGCAGTTAGGTCAACTGCCTCCAAAGGAGTGCAGGTCATATAACGTGGGATAGGGAGAAACATCTAGTGTGAACAAATAAGTAAAAATGAGTAAAATGCTTCTTCCTCCTCTCAAAGGAAAAAAAACAAAACAGGTGAATATTAAATAAATAATAAATGAAAAAAGATTCCCCAGAGGAACAGCAGAGCTCACTAGCTCCTCTTCCACTTTAATAACAGAGCAAACTTTAGTAAGACCAAAGACTGTTTCTTCACCATATTTAGAGTTCAGTAAGTTTGGCAATAATTTTAGCTGATGAGACATGTAACACTCCTTAAAAGTTTCCTTGGGGCGTGTCTGGTAGAGCACTGGTTCGGTCTACTGCCTCCAGAGGAATGCAGTCTACATACACCCTAAGCATCCAGGTTCAAGGGGAACAACTGAGACGAACAACTAAAATAAAGTGCTTCCTCCTCCTCTCTCTCCCTGCCTGCCTACCCGGTTGCCTTCATTCCTGCCTGTACCTTTCTTTAAAAAAAAAAAAAAAAAAAAAAAAAAAAAAGTGTCCTTGAAAGAGAAGGAACCTCTCATTCCTTTTGCTCTTAGAGAGGAGCCCTAGCAGCCCATGGCGTACAAACAGCGTACTAAGAATATTCAAACGGACAGGAGGGAATGGATCTTGAGGACTGAAAATGTGCTACAGCCCAGGAAATTTATTTCTGGACTTCTTTTATGTAAGAAAAAACAAACTTATTCAGGCGACTATAAATTTTGTTTTACTGTAGCTGTAGCACGCAGCAGTGACAAAAATATGATCTTCCGCAAATGACAGTAGCATCTAACTTACTTGAAAGATACTCAAAGAAAGAATATAAGGACTAATTGTAAAAGTAGAGCCCTGTTGCTCTCTTCAATAGCCACTTGAACGTTACACATACCCTTCTTTCCTTGGGAATCTTTCCTTCTGCCTCTAGTTTAGCCCGAGCTTGCCTCCTCTTCAGTATCCGGTGGTACTGTTTGGCGTTCACATAGAGAGGCTCTTCTTCAAGCATCTCTGCCCCAGGTAAAGGAATTCTCTGAATAGCAGGGACAGAGCCAGCACCAGGTACCATCTGTGTGAAGAGAAAATCAGCGCTTATTAAACAGTGAAGTAGGAAGTATAAACATAATCAACAGTTTCTTGGTCCCTGTTAATCTATTTTCTTCTGAGTGCTAAGCCAACAGCTTGGCAGGGCATATGATCAACTTACTACATAATTCAATTCTATTTTTTCTAAAGCAAAACAAAATACTGTACTAAATCTATAAGGAAAAAAGTAATAGGTTCCTATGCCCCAATCCCTAGCCAACTATAAAAACTCACCGCCTAACTCTACTTCCCTATCTTTGCAATATATTTATGTCAGATGCTTTTCATTTTTCTATTAATTATAATCTTTCTGATTTTTAGCTTATTTGCTTCATCAACTAGGTAATATATTTTGCTACTTCCAAGATTAGTAGTCTATTTTTCACTTTATTATGTTTATATACATGTTATATACAGCTAGATTAATCCCAGTACTTAATAGATACTTAGAATGAATTAAGGTTCAAAATGTTTATTAGGTTAAATTATAAACAGCTTTATGAGAGACAACATATTATAAGTTCGAGAAATTTCCAAAGATAAATAGTAAAAAATAAATGACAGATCAGAACAGTGACGTGGAACCAATTTTCTTACCATGACCATTCCTCCTGAATTGACCACATTGCCTGCCACGGGCAGTGTCACAGTGACAGTCCCTTGTCCACTGCTGGTTGTGTTGGTGTTGGCTCCTGTCTGAACAATCTGTGCTCCTGCCAAACTGGCTGCTGGTATGGTGATCATGCCTGAAACAGGGACTGTAACTTTAAGAAAACGAAACATAAAACAAACAAAAGACAGGTACACACAAAGAAGGGAACATAGTTAGTCCCTCTTCTATCTGGCACACACTCATTCACACTGGAAAAACACACAGACAGCACAAGGGGAGAAAAAAGCACTTTCCCACTCTCTTCCTGGTTTGCTACATATAATGCAAGTAATCGCAATCTTTGAAGTTCTATTACCGTTCCAGTTCTGATCAACTTTATCCTGGAAATGGATAGGTCTCTGGGCATTTTAGCAAACGTGACGCATGGTGAGAGAGCTTGAAAGCTTCTCCTTTTATAGGTCAGTATGACTACAGCTGCATGCATGGTTCTTGGACCTATAAGCAATCTGCTTCAGGAAGGCTATTTTTAAACTTACAATTTGTTTATCCTAAACTGAAAATGAACTAGCCAGTTGTAGGACTAGAATTCTAATGAAAACACGTATCCCAAGTCCTCAAACCATCATCAGTAGCAATTTACAATCTGCTCCCAATTCTCTGGGCTCTGGCCAGCGAACTAGTTCAGGCCTCTGCTAAGTCACAGGAGTCAGTATGTACACAAGACCACCACACTTACTGGGTCTTATACACATGAAGTTTTCATTGCAAGTCACACCTTTTGTTATATAATCTGAAAAGTCCTTTCTAGATTTAACTCTCCAACAGATGCTTCTAAAAGTTCTCAAGTTCAGTCTGTACCATTTGCTCTCTGAAGTTTATTCTCCCAAGCCAAGCAGATTTTATCTCTATACAGGGTCCTGCACTGTTCACCTGTATGTTTTCCTTACTCCACTAGAGGATTTTTGAGAATGGGGTGGATAGGGGAGAATATATATAGCATATAGTATTTTTGGAATAAATTAATAATGAAGCAGGCCCAGAAAAAACAACGAAAAAACCAAAACCATAAGTAGAAACATTCCTTATGTCAACTTGATTTTTGGTACATGTATATCTTCCATTTCCAATCTTCTATTTAGAAACACTTCTTCCCAGAAAGCATGAAAGGCTTACATAATCCCCAGAACTAGGATTTTAACAACTACTGTAGGAACTCCTTCAAATGGAGTGGACAATGGTCACCTGTTGGTGATATGCAACCAACTATCGACGGAAATGTAGAAAAGTCCCAGCACTGTTCAAAACTATGCCATACACAGGCCACCACAAGATTTCTGATGCAGTCATTTGTTCAAGGGATGAACGTGACGCCCCAACAAGCCCCACAGCAGCACACCTACCTTGCTGGAGAATGGTGCCGTCTGCATTTACTGGCTGATAGACGATGGTCTGTCCCTCAGCAGTCTGAGCCACTTGCTGCCCCTGGACAGCAATCTGCTGCTGTGTCTGCAGGAAATAAATTATGGTGCAATTTAAAAGATTCCAAAGATGCCACAAAGAAAAGGACTATTTTTGATGGGGGAAGGGGAGGGAACAGAACACTGTTGATGGTTTCCTTTGCCATTTCTACTACATGCAAAATACTTGGCTCAGTTGCCTGACTCTTCCCAATCAGCTACACTCTTGTGTTAACAAAAGTAGTGCAATCACCTGGGTCTGGCCAGCAGTGACGGCTGTCTGGGGCTGCTGGATGATGATTTGCTGCGTCTGTCCCTGCTGACCCTGCACCTGCACAGCCTGCCCGCCCTGGATCTGGATCTGTCCAGGTGGAACCAACTGTATCTATGAAGAGAACACAGAGAAAGGTTAGTTTCCTGCTGACACAGGTCTCTGGAACCCAGAGTGTTACCCAAATTCCTCTAGAAAGCAGGAAATGCTCTGAAGAGGAAAGGACAGAAGTCCTGTTTTTTCTCTATTATGAATTAGAGATAACTTGTTTTCCATTTCTGAAACAATTTCTGGGGCGGGGCTTTTTGGACACTGGATATCAAAAAACCAACGCCCATCTTTCAAAAGACAAACAGTGCTGGCAGTTATTCATTTTTTAAGGCATGCTCATTTAAAAATATGCTCAAATATTTTTTTCAGATAAAGTAATATTTAAAAAAAAAATTCCTGGAGGGTAGGGGAATATAGATAAAAGTACAAAGACTGACTGACTGCATGTCGATAACCGCTGAAGCTAGATGACGGAAATGTCACATAATTCTGTTTTTGTCTGTTTTAAACTTAACAAAAAGGTAAATTAAAACTAAGTTATATCCAATTTTCTAACTCTAAGCTGGGATTCTACGAAACCCTTGAGCATACAAAAAAGTTGAGTATTCATGCTGGAAACCCCTGCAGTCACTATTCAGATGTAACACATCAACATTTTCTCATATTTGCTTCATTTTTCATTTTTTTCTAACATTCCTTCCCTATCTTAAAGGTAATCATTAGAAGAATTAGGCTTCAGTGATGAACTTTATTATAGTATAGTTCTTCACTTATACTTCACATCTGGATCTTCTACAACGAATACTGTAACACGATATTACTTCAACTAAATACTAAATATAATCTCCATTCAAAAGAGGGGTGGAGGAGGCGGTAATCTTATAATAAAACTGGTGACCATCAACCATTCTTACAGAGCAAGTTTTACACACGTATACCCATAGTTATATGGTACTGTTTATATATGCCTGTAAATGTCATATAAACGGTACTATATCACATCTTTCACAAAGTGCCATTTACAGTCAATACTGTTTTTAAGACATGCAAACAAAATAGAACCAGTAAATGTATCTTAATTGTGTAGTTATACTACCATTTACTCATACTAACACACTTCCCTTAACATCTTTTTCCAATTTTACTTTAATAACAAGTAAAAAAAAAACAAAAAAAAACTAACCAATAAATATATGATCTTATACAACCATTTAAGTTGCTGTTCAAAGCAGAAATCAATTTTCTTTTCCTATATGTATCTTAAGCTATTTCTTCACTGATATCTTATACCATTTTTTTTTTATATACCAACTTCCATTGTTCTTGATTTTTTTCCCCTTGGTTCTCAACTCTAGCTGCATTATCTCTATCAAGCCAGAGATCTAAGCCTGAAATTGTACACAAATTTGTGTATGCATCTGCATCTGAACCCTTCATAAGAAGAGGCCATAGGTCTCACAGGAATACTAAAATAGAGAATACAGCTCCCCCCATCCCACTTAGTGATGCTACAAAATTCATGTAACTGCTTTTTTTAAAAAAAATTAATTTCCCACTACCCCCTGCACCCGAGTCCTGAACCTGGATCCCTGGGATGTATGTGACTATGTCCAGCTAGAGACTATGAACTTACCACTAAGTCACCAGGGCATGCACCTTTAAATGCTCATTTTCAAGTCTTCTACATCTTCTTTACCTTTGTTTTCTGCTTCTGAATCAGTTTTTCCAATGGATTTATCTTGCTACTTTGTTTAAAGAATAAACTTTAATTTACCCTTTCTACATTTGTTATCTTGTACCTTACACATTTTAATTTTTTGCTTTGCTCATTTTATTCATTTCCTAACTTCCTAAGAGACATTCCATAGTTTATTTTCAGTTCTTTAAAACAGAGTATTTAAAATTACAAGTTTTGCTCTAAGTATAGCTTCAGGCTCATGCAATGAGTTTAGAATAAACAGTCATCATCACTTGGTAAAAAACTTAAATTATAAACTATGTGGAAAAAAAATTAAAAAGTAACATTCCTGACCACAGCCAACAATCTCCAGTTTTTATATGTAGTTCTGTTTTGTATCACTGGAACTACAACTGAAGTGGGAAATATCTACAGAGGGTAAGAATCAATACAATGCAGTATCATATTATCAAACGGCTTGTAACAATATTTTCTGATATTCTGTCTAAATAATTTTGTTCACAGCAATCACCTGTTGCAAACCCTGTGTCCCAGATACAGGTACTTGCATGATGGTTTGACCTTGTCCTCCAGGAACAGCCTGGACCATGATGGGTTGGCCGGTTGATGTGATTAACTGGCCCCCGCTGACCTGTACCATTAATGGTTGCCCCTGGACCTAGAAGGAAATAAAATAAGAGCAATGAAATAACAAGACACAAATGCTTTACCAAAAGATAATAATTGGAACTATTCTGCTGCCTTGCTAGAGGAGGAAAATAGGAGAGACTCCAAGAAAATAAATCTAAAGGCTTTATCCTCAGGTTATCCTTAAAATCTACCATAATTTTGACTACCAAGCGGAATACTTTAAAGTCAGATGTCATGGGGTATATATCAAGAGTTTTGGGGAAGTAGCAATAGATGAAAGGCGCTTATCATACATATAGGCTAAATCCACGAGGAACAGCTAATCAAAACATTAGGGCTTTTTGTCTTTTTAGACTAACATCCAGGAATGGACTTTAACAAGGGCTGGAGAAGAGGCAATGAGAAGAACAGCTGATGGTGGTGATGGTGGTTGAGTAAAAATCCTAAAACATGGAGAGCAAATCAAAGTATATTCAGCAATTACTCTAGGAGGCTGGATAGCAAGCAAGCCAGGAAGATTATGAAGACCCTTTGCTTGCTAATCTCTTAAGTATAAATGAAGTGTACCTTTTGCACTTTACTCTGGGAAGTGTAGTCTAGTGGTTGCTTCAAGAGCCCGTGAGTGAAAAAACGCCTAGAAATATTTCCTGGTCAGTTTGCAATCTCAGTGGTAAAATTTCTCACACTGGCTTCTGCAATAGCTGCAGTTATTTTAACAGAAGCAATGATAAATACAGTATACACAAATCACTCAGGTGTACCAAAAATCGCGCAACTTCCCAGTTCCTATGAGCAAAAGGAATATTCTAGAAGTCAGGGCACTGCAAGTACCCTGTATCATCTTGATTTCCAATATAAAAACATCTATTTAATAGAATGCTTTCTAGAAGCCAGAGGAAGTAAGTCACTTTAGAACTAAAATGAATTATTCAACAGAATATCTAGGTCCAAAACTTTTAGATTCTCCTTACTTTGAGAAATTTATAACAGAAAAAAAAAATTCATGAGAATAATTAATGGCAGTAAAAATATATTCAAATAACAGTAATTAGTTAAAAAATCAATCTGACCTAGATGAGTAGATTAGATATTAAAGTACTCCCTTCCCACACCCCTATCATCACCACCACCACCAACATAGCGAACCTTTAGGAACATTCAGATCTCTTTCCCATCCCAAATCAAATTCCCTTTGCTTTACCAATGCTTGTATATGCTGTATCAGGAAAGATTTTTCAGAATATAGTATGAGTAACTGAAAGAACTACTTAAAATTCTTTAAAACAACAGAGACCCCTAGAGGTTTCCATTTTTTCATCAAGTGTTTCCATCTCTTTTAAATAACATTTATACTATGTGGGAAACACAAGTTTTAAGGCACTAGTATTAATAATAATAACATCTTAACCACTTCCCTCACGGACATGCTATTCTATATTCACACAATAAGAGACTGCAAGAAGCTCAATGTGTTCATAACATATGAATGATTATAAGGACACACATCAGACAAGAAGCCACACAGGTAAGAGCATGTTACATTCCCGTTACACAAGTGGTTAATGACAATACTGTGTTATATTGGTAGATGAAGCAAGCATGAAAAACAGGAACAAGCAGCTGTTTAACTCTGAGATGTGAATAGAGTTTGGGAGTATCTACAAATTCAATTACAGCCTAATTTATTTTCTGGCTATACATTTTCATCAGCCTCTATGGGTAGCAGCTTTATGGGTGTGGTAAGATTCCAGTAAGGGATAACTGCAGAATGCGTAGGAGCACGAGTTAGAGTGAGATGCCACTTCTACAGTCTTGTTCCAACCCTGAATTATTTCTACTCAATGGAGGGAAAAACGTAGGGCACCAAAATCTTGGCCAGTTTCTCAAAAACAGTCATTGTAGTCCAAGTGACAGACCAGACGCAGAAAACACTGGCGCTCTGACTACTGTTTTTACAGAGAAACAGGCCAAAACATAACCCAATTTAAGGTATTTCATTGGTCACAGACAATTGTTGGTATAAAACTGATTAAATAAGAATTCTTACAGTGGCTTTATACACCTGAGACTTATACAAAGCATACCCCACCTTTACACAACCAAGAGGTATGAAGCAATCTGTGCGGATGAGTAACGAGACATCACTATTTCCCCAGGAAAGGCAATGAAAAGGCAGCAGGTTAAGAGAGCAACAAGATTAGATAGACAAGATTAAGTGATCTGATTAAACCTTGACAAATGCAATGACTATTTTGCAGCTGAACTGCCCTTTTAATAAAAATAAAGCATAATCTAGCCTAATTAATGCTTATTCATTTTCTTCTCCCTTATTATAATACAGATTCAAGAAATTCTGCCATGCAATGTGATTACAGGTTGAGTTCTAAGGAGGTTCTAATGCCACTTGTAAGAATTTCTTCTATTATTTAGGCCATTTCTTTTCCAGGCATCCCTAGAGAAAAACACTAGCCAAACGCAGGCTGTTTTTAAAAAAATTGATACCGGGGTCATGATAGGACTGGGAATGAAACATTTAAGAAACTAGAGTCTTAAATAAGCCTCAAAAACAATGACAGGACTGGGAATGAAACATTTAAGAAACTAGAATCTTATAAGCCTCAAAAACAAGTTAGCAGCATCGAAGACATGCAAATGACTGCCATTCCTTCTTAAGATCCTATCACAAATAGCACCAGATACGAGGAAAGGAGAAGTTCATGCAGCGCTTACAAAGAATCAGAGAGGGCACCACTACCTGCAGGGTCTGGACTTGCTGGCCTGAGGCGGATGCCACCTGGGCCTCAGTCTGCAACTGGACGGCAGTGACACCACCCTGCTGCTGAGAACAGGAACAGGAAGAGCTTGAAATATGTCAGGAAGGAAATGTATAGCTCAAGACATGAGATCGCCTTACCTCTTGTGTGAGGGAGTCTTCTTGCAACAGCCTCGCCCTACACAGGACTTTCATGCTATACACACTCCTTACACTGAAGCTGTTTTGTTAGAGGTGATAGGATTCAAGATATTAGCCCTTTGTCCTCTTAGCGGAACTCAAAATACACTTCCATGACTCAAAAACTTCCAGTCACCATTAACACACAAAAATGTAACAGTTCTTCCCTCCAGGAACAGACATTTGGTCCTGCTTAGTAATTTTAATGCTCTTTCTATTTCCTCAAATGAGTTCTCAAGAACAAAGTTATCACATTTTTACAGCCTTAAAGCTACAATGAAGTATTTCTGGGATGTAAATGTAATCACCAAAAGAATGAAGCAATCACTTTGAACTTAAATCATCTTCAGGAGTAACAGCTCTTATCTCCAGACTATGATTACTTCTCCTTAGTCAGGCTACCTTAGAAGCAATGTTTTCAGTGATTCAACCTGATTTTTATATCTTCTAATGACAAGTTCTGACAGAACAAGAATTCACCCACCATTAGTGAGAAAGGAGGGTCCTTTGAGGACTCCCTTCTCTAACAAAGCTGCTGAAAGAAGCTGCCAGAGCCACAGAAGCAGTATGGAAGGAAAAGTTGGCAAAAGAATCAAGAGTAGTTCCTCCAATTGATCATTAGATAGAATTAACTAACAATCAAATTTTCTTTTGCCTTCCCTACTAACTACTTAATATTATCTACTTTTTTTTTTTTTGTCTTTTTAAAGGAAAGATGCAAGCAGGAATAAAGGTGAGTAGGCAGGCAGGGAGAGAAAAGGAAGTAGTATTTTATTTATTTTTCTTTAGTTGTTCATCCCCGCCCCTCCACAAACACACACACACTCTCTCTCTTCTCTTAACGTGAACCTGAGATATACGTGACTTGTATTGGCTGGAGGTGGTGGAATAAACTGATAAACCACCAGCTCCTCAATATTATTCTTAGTTCATGTGAAAACAAAATATTTCCAATCCTGGTCTAAGCTCAAATGGATGGGTAATAAGAAATACAAGGGAAGTTTTTCTAAATAAAACCAGTATAAAACACCAGAAAATGTAATCTGTGTATAAATCCAAGAAAGCAAACCAACTTAGGAATAAACCACCACAGCAGGAAATTCTTTACTAATGTGTTTATCTGTAAGAATGCCTATATTAATATCCTCATGGTGGATCAAATCAAAGAACAGAGGATTTCTTGTAACTGCCCATCTTGATTTTGTCTGTTGCAGCCAAAGCCTTGCTAGATCACAAGCTAGCTTAATCAGGAAGACAAACAACCAAATTGAACCCAGAAGCTCCAAATGAAAACAGAAACGGCATGAAAACAGACCAGGTGTTTTTTGACTTTTAATAAAAAGAACAATTTACTATCAAACCAGGCTCCCATGAAAAGCAAATTCTAAGTGGTTACAGGCTTGATACAGAGTTCTGAACAGAGAAGAGCAACTTAAGCAAATCCAATCTTCAATTAGCATTTCAGCACAAGCCATCAGATTCATTATCTAGAAGATCTGATCCTTCCCAAATAACCCCCAGCTGAGCAGAGTTGTTAGTGGTAGCCTGTGGAGCTGACCCCGTACCTGTTGCTGGATCTGCCCGGCCTGCACAACAATCTGCTCCGCTGAAGCGCTGCTGTTCGCTGCGTACTGCTCCATGGCCCGTAAGAGTCAGAGTACCGGACACACTGGGTTACACTCTGGAGACCCAGATGGCTGAGGGCAGGCTGCACGCCTACGAAAAAGGTTGGCAAAGAAATGAAAGTGAGATTGTCAATCAATTATTGCCAGACAATTAACCTTGGTAACTTATAACTCTAGTCTGTATTTGCAAGGATGCAGTGTAAGACAAATTTATATCAGTATGATTTTAATCAGGATTACATGTCACAATCATGACAAAATCAGAATGCTATTTCATGTTTTAAAACTTTAAGTCATTCTTATTGGCAACCTGATCTTTCAACAATACAGAAGCAAAGTATGCACCTTAGAAGTACTCATTACTGCTACAAGGCCTTGTTTAACACTAATTTTCAGGTCTGCACATGCACTTTAATCTGTTTAATTTTAACATGTATCTGTTAGTCTCTACGACATTTGGTAAACAACTAAAAAAATCAGGGTTTATTAATCATCCAGACCAAAAATCAAACATTTTACTTATCAAAATCTCAAGTAATGCTAAGTAGAAAGTTCTAGTGAAGGTTTTGAAGTGCACATTTTAACCCATAGGAATGAATAAAAAGGAATAATACCAAAAAAAAAAAAAAATTGACATAGATAAGGAAAAATTTTAAATGACATACACAAATTATAGGTTATCAATTTTTCTAGACTTTGAATTTCCCTTAGTCACGAATCGGAATGCCTAATAACTTCCACCCATTACTGGGTAATTTTAACTTTTTATCATGACAATTTTCAAATATATACATGAGTAGTGAAAACATTATAATGAACCTATCACCTAACCTCAATAATTTTCAAACCATGGTCAATCTTATTTCATATTTATTTAAATCCACATTCTACCCACTCCTGGATTATTTTGCTGCAAAAAATCCCAGATACTGCGTTATTGAAAAAAAATCCAGAATTACTTCAGCAACTATCTCTAAAGAATATGATTTTGTCTGGTATTTTATCACAACACTATACGGTGTGCCTGCACCATTTCAAACATTACAAAATTATTAAGTTCTTAATATTATCCAATATCCAATGTCTAAATTAGATAAATTGAAGGTGATATTTGATAACCTTGAATACATGCTAAAATATTTAAAAAAATTTTTTTTTAAATAGAATTACCAGAGTAATTAACCTCAAAAATTGTGTTAAGTACAGGTTCATATCAACGAAATGCAGTTCTTTGTCCCCATTTTCCCGCCAGGTCTTTCAACAAGGTGTCCTTGCGACTCACTGGTAACACAGTCCATATACCTGCAAGCACCTGGAGCAGGCATGGTGTGCGACACAACCACCAAGACAAACTAAATAAAATGATTACAATGCTTCCTCCTCCTCTCTTTTCCTGATTGCCTATTTCTGCTTGCCTTTATCCCCGCCAGCAACTTTCCTTAAAAACAAACTTATTTAAACTAATTATAGCAGCAAAGCATCTCTTCTTCATGGTAAATAAGGTTAAAGGGTTTCAAT
Source organism: Solenodon paradoxus (assembly GCA_004363575.1). Lineage (NCBI taxonomy): Eukaryota > Metazoa > Chordata > Mammalia > Eulipotyphla > Solenodontidae > Solenodon > Solenodon paradoxus. The sequence continues at coordinate 108,610 of RJWH01003600.1, forward strand.
AGTGTGTGAAAGAAATCAAAATACATTCAAGCGTAAGTCCAAGTATTTAGGAGAAAGTGTATCAATGCCTAAACTATAAGTATACAGGTGTTTACTGTTAAAATTCTCTTAACTGTACTGAATGTTTGAAAACTGTTATACGCAAATACTGGGGGGAATAAAAAAATTAATCATGTTACTCATAATTTAAATGGTATGAAGTGTAAGAATATATGAGCCATAAATGACAGGATGACTATTCCCACGTGTCACAGAACTGTGGCCTTAGGCCATATGGTTCAACTTGCTACTAACTGCTTTAATGGAAGGCTCTCTCACCAAGCAAATATCTGGTTATAATTTGATTTACATATTTATTAGCCAACAGGGAACAATGTCAAACGGAAGTAACCTTGATAGTTATTTCTCATTGGCTTTCTAATTTTTATACCAGTCTTTTCTGAACTGGTTGAATGAGTCAGCTTTTGAGATTTTCTGGGTATGGGAGAAAAAAAAAATCAGGTTTTCACCTAGTCTAAGTGGCTCTGTCAGCGAAGTAACCTGTTGTCCCCAAACCCTATTTGTCTCTAAGTGCAGTACACACAATTATGGCTTTTAAATCATAAAATTAATGCATTAATGATGATACAAAATACACTGTGATTACAATTACATGAAACCCTGAAAAGACAATAGTAACCTAGAGACAGAAAGCAATAAATGGTTCCCTGAGACTGGAAAAGGGAGAGGGGAAAGAGGGAGGTTGACTGGGATAAGACATCTAGAACTATCTGGGGTGCTGAAAAGGTTTTGTATCTTCATTGTGGTGCTATCCGCATAGGTGTATAATTTATCAAAATTCACCAAAAGGTATAATTAAAATGATTAACCTTTGGGTCTAAATGATATCAAAGTTGATCTAAAAAACAAGGATTATGGCATGCCCTGGTGGTTTAGTGGTTGTGTCCTCCAGCCCATGAAATCTCTATATATCCAAGGTTCCTAAGGGGGCAGACAGGACACAACCAGGATGAAGAACTAAATAAAATAAATGCTTCTCCCTCCTTTCTTCCTGCCTGCTTACTCATCTTCATTCCTGCCTGTACCCTTTCTTTAAAAAAAAGAAAAGAAGGATCATGAAGGAATGTCTTCATTCCAACATCTTCCCCATCCCAAATCTCCTTCTTCTAAGACTTTTTCCTTGACCATATATTTCCAGAAATTTACAACTCAGAAACACACAGGAATGATTCATAAATTTAACATCATATGGCTTTTCTTATGAGTTTATCCTGGCAATACAAATGCTACAATTTGAAGGGTTAAAAAAGCAGCAGCCGCAAATCTAACAGCAAATGAGGGTGTGATTCAGCTTGGAGCATGATAATGAGACTGCTAATAGTGAATATTATTTGACCCTAACTTCAAGCACTATGTTCCCATTACTGTGAGCATCAGCGAGTACAGCTGAAATATTATCTGACATTGTCTTTCTTTAAGTGTTTCTCTGCCCAAGATTCTGACACAATTAAGTGAACCAGACTGACTGTCTAGTTCTTGCTCCTAACTCTCCTCAGAGCGTTCCTAACTCTCCTCAGAGTGTTGTTTATTCTGGTTAGCATGGAGATTCTCTTCCTCTCCACTAAGTGCAGAAACCAAAATGTAGCCAACTACTGGCCGTACACGTTTTAAAGCTAAATCATTCAGAAACAACCATAAGCTTGTGAAAAGCCCCTCAAGATTACTATGATAATCATTACCAGGCAAAGAATAGATGCATAGTTTTCAAACTTTTTTTTTTTTTAACAATCACTGTAAGAAACACATTTTCTATCACTGCATGCACAACATAAAAATCTGAAAATAAATTTCATGAATACTTATCTTTCATAAGATGCACTTTGATATTTTCTAAGAAAATTACCAGCTAGAAAGGCCCACTAAATTGACTCCACATCAATGGATCCCAACCTGTGTATAATAAAAGACTAGAGAAGAAATGCTCCCCCAAGTCTTAGAAGTTTCTGGCTTGGAGTTTCTAATTTGCTCTTCTCCACTAATGATATAGTAAATTTCAGACACTTCTCATAGGCTTTGAAAATGAAAAGAAAATACTGGTAAAGCTGCTAACCCCGAATAGTTATTAATTTTAGTAAAGGAGTAAAGCTACATACTGAAGCCCTAAGAGAAAAAATTCATATGGGAATTTGGAAAACAGAGATCTCTTCAGCTAGGGATAGCTCAATCAAGTTAAGACTCTAGGGTAACATGGCATCTGAACTGGTCTTAAGTGTGAGAAGGATTTACATATGTGATGATGTAGAGTGAATGGAGTACTCCCTTGACAAGCATAAATATAAGGACAGGAAAATGTCAGCCTATGAACAGCAGACTAAAAGATCCCTTGTCAAGAGAAAGCTAGAGCTCAAAATATCAGGCAAAGTTCTTTTGCAGACAGGCGGAAACTACAGAGATGCTTTACCAAAAAAGTGATCAGACTGTAACTTACTTTTTGAAAGAGGTTTAGCAAGTGTTTGGTGGTTCTGAAGTGACCAGATATACCCTTTTTAACACGAAAGTTAAAACATTTATTCAAAAATTAAACTTTTTTTGGAAGAAACTCATTCTAAAAACTTTAAAGTCTCCAATGTTTTCGAAAGAGAAAATGCACTGGACTAGTTTTCTGAAACCTACAAGTTATATGATCTTAGTAAATGTGATGATAAAAGCAGGAACCATATACTGAATACCTACTCTATATGCCAGTGACTGCACTAGGTACTTCCATCAGTAAAAACTTTTAAACTCCTAGAAGTCTCCTTTCTTCAAAAAAAAGTCAGCTACTATTATGGGGCTTAACTCTAAAATCAGAAACTTGTTTCTCAACAATCTGAAAACAGAAAGCAAAAACTTCTAAGTGAACCTCCACAAAATACCTGCCTCCCAAAAAATTCTCCTTATCAAGTGCTTTCACCAGCTGGGCTTTCCAGCCTAAAATCTCACCACTACAGCCCACTACCCTACCCTATAGCCAGCCACACGGCCGTCCCCAGCACAGTTTGGTACCCCTGCACTTGCTTTTGTATGAGCAATCCTCTTCCATTCTTTCCAGTCCGAAGAAATCCAATCATCCTCCAAAGTCAATCTGAAGTGCCGTGATGCTGACCCGTTCACCAACTGTGGTTAGTAGCTCGTAAGTCATACTTATACAGAACTGAGCATGGCCCTGTTAGTTATAGCATTAACCATTAGGTATTAATGAGTAGTTCATCTGTCAAGCTCCACCAATCAGGGAAGGTTCTTATTGATCTCTACCCACTTCCTCCCCAGCAGAGAGATCGATGCCTGCAACATACTACTCAATACTTGTTGTCAGGGGAAATCTCGTCCCCTCGCCCACGAACCCTGCTAAGTTTCCATTAACATCTGTTGAAAAAAGCGTTCACACGGGACTAG
>RJWH01003600.1:112144-135100 GCA_004363575.1 Solenodon paradoxus
GGGGGGGAGAGAGAGAGAGAGAGAGAGAGAGAGAGAGAGAGAGAGAGAGAGAGAGAGAGAGAGTTCACAAGATGAACGTGGACGATACTAAGGAAAAGCAAGTTGTGGAGCTTCGGGGAGAAGAAATGCGCAGAGCAAGCAATCTTCTTAGATTCCAGGAGTCGAATGGAGCCGGGGCAAGAAAGGGAGACCGCTTGGTTGGACTCCAAGAGCGAGGTGTGCTGTTCTGCCCCGGCAAGCGGAGCGACGAGAGGAAATGACGAGCCCAAAGGGGGTGGGAACGGCGCGGGGCGGATGACCCGGGCCGAGCGTGCCGGGAGGGGGCGGCGGGACCAGGGGAAGGAGTGCATCAACGGACCCCTCCCAGACCAGAGAGCAGGCGCGGGCGGGCGCGGGCCGCCCCGGCTCCCGGCCGCACTCGGGGGCCTGTGGCCGCGCCGCCCACTTCCCCATGTATCTCTCCCGACCCAGGAGAGCTGCAGACTCCGACCCGGATAAGGGCTGGAGAGCGTGGGCCCCGCAGGGGACAAGATGGGTGATTTCCCGTCCCGAGGGCCAGAGCGTGGCGAGTGCAGGGCAGATTCAAGCGTGTAGCTGGAACGGCGAGGAAGGAGCTGCCGAGGCGCCAGCTCGCGCGCGCGCGGGTACCTAAGTGTGGGGGCATTCGTAGCAAGTAAGCCCGCCACCCCAGAGCCTGCGGCCTGGGAACCTGGACCTAAGGGTCGGGGGAACGGGGTTGCAGCCCCAACTGGCACCGGCACCCTGCAAAGGTCTGAATTCCGAGGAGTCTGCTCCTGGACGCGCCATTATCGCGCGGGGCGGCCCCCTACAGGGTCCGGCAGGGAGCGCCCCGAGCTCGCAGGCTCCGGGACCGCCGGCCACCCAGCTCGGCTAGACTTAGCTCGATTCCCCGGGCTCGACGGGCGCCTGGGCCTCTCCTGAGTGGTCAGCAAGACCCGCCAATAGGGGCGCTGGGGCCGGCTCTGGGCCGCTGGATATTGGCTCCTCGCACTCACCGTGCCTCGCTCCCTCGGTTCACTGCCCGCGCTGATTGGCTCCAGTACCGGACCCCGAAACCCAATCAGAGGCTCCAGCCGCCGCTGCCGCCGCCACTGCCGCTGCCTTGCAAAATGGCGAACCCGAACAAAGGCGAGTCGGGCCTCCCTCCAACCGCCTTCGCGCAGGCGCCTCCAAGGCCACGCCCCCTAACTCCAGGTCTCGGCACGTCCCACCCCCTTTGAAGAAGCAATGCGCAGGCGTCTCTTGAAGCCACGCCCACTGCCCTGATTCGACACAACCTCCAGTCGAAGGAATACGTAAGCGTCCTCTAGACGTGTCAGACTTCAACTCAAATACGGTCCGGCATATAGTACTACGCAGGCGTTAACTAGCCTTTTTTTTTTTTTTTTTCCCCCTAACTGCCCGCCCCCTTTTCTGCGGCCACTAGATAGCGTGGAGGCTAATGCGCAAGCGCGCTTCTTCCCCGCTCGCAGTCGGCAGTCTCGTTACGCTTGCCCGGAGCGGCGGAAGAGCGCCCCAACGCCCCGCCCCACGAAATTTACCGCCGGAAGTTCAGCGGCCATCACCAAAGAGTGCGGGTTCGGCGGGCTAGTTAGCTAGAAGGGCTGGTTCCCGCCGCGCTCCCCAGCGGGGAGCGGCCATCTTTAATACGTGCAATTCAAGGCTGTGGCGCGATTGGCTCTGCCTCTGGCTTCGTCCTCTGCTCCCCACCTACCAGGGCCAGATCCGGAGCCCTTCCCCGCCGGGGCGGGACATCCTAACGGCTGACTCCTTTCCAGGTGAAGGGTAATCTCGGCATGTTGGGGCTTTGGGTGAGCCTCGCTGCCTCCACCGGGACCACCGGGACCCCAGGACGGGCCCTGCTCCGTCGCTGACCCGCCCCGGGCAGGAGACAGAAAGAGAGGCTTCTCCTTGACCCCCACCTTTCAAAAAAAGGCGGGGTGAGCCTGTCCTCTCCCTAAGAGCGCAGTGCACGCCCTAGTTGTGGTTAAACAGGGGTGTTGCCGAGTCCCGCCTTTTTCCTTCTAGTCCCAACCCACGAGGGCCGGCCCGAAATCCGCTTTGTTTTGGCGCGGAGAAGGGAGAGGCGTGTCTTAAGGCCGCCTTTGCAGCCGGCGGAACGGGGCGCGAGGGGAAGGCGCCAAATGCGAGCCGCTCGTGGCCGCCTCGGAAGGGACCCAAGCGCGCTGCCTTTTCCGAGCGCAGGGAAGGGGCGAGAGGCCGACGACTCACAGCGATACCGTGGGGCAAAATAACGAGTTGGGTGGTCAAGACATATTCGGGCCGCCTAAGGCTTTTTATGATGCCTGTAAGGTTTTTCTGGGCTCCGCGAGGAGAAAATTTCAATCAGACAGAAAGCAGAATAGTCAGGGCTTTATTGGACTTTGCGCTCCCGGGCGAAACTCCCAAGTCCGCAAAACGGGCCTGGGGAAGTCACGCGCAGAACAAAGGGGGACCGGCTCTTTTAAGCAGAGGAATTTCGCGGGCTTCCCATATCACGATTGGGGATTGGCCCCGTGAGTCCAGGTGTGGGGGTCGCATCCCTTATTCTGACGTCATCCACCTTTTTCCCGGGCATGCCCGCTGTCCCTGCCCACTGTCCCGTCTTTCTGAGCCAGCCTAACATTGCCCTTTCCCCTTTTGATAGCTGGAGAAACATTCTGGCGATAGCGACCCTGTATCATGGCCGGCAGCCCTAATGAAGACCCTGTAGGAAGCAGAGTGCGTAACAACTATTAACTTACTGGTAAAATGAAATTAAGAATAATTGAGGTCAAAAGCATAAGCATTTTTTAATTAAACCAATAATTGAATTGTCTTTTTTCCTCTCTAGCTGATTTACTTCAGAAAGACTAACTCAGTTCTAGACTGAGATCATCCATCACTTTCGTTTACACACGCCTTAATTCCTCGCGTTTAACATGTTAATTGTTGTGGGGTTGGCTTTAAATCAAGGCAAGGCAGGGGAAGGGTCGTGGTGGAGGACGCAGTAGAGAAAAATGAAAGAACTTAGTTTTCTGTATCTAATAAGAGATTTTGTTTCCCTTTGTACATTTTAGATCACTTATGTGAAAGGGGACCTTTTTGCCTGCCCCCAAACAGACTCTTTAGCTCATTGTATCAGTGAAGACTGTCGAATGGGCGCTGGGATAGCTGTCCTCTTCAAGAAGAAATTTGGAGGGGTGCAAGAACTATTAAGTCAACGTGAGTTTTGAAAACAGCTTACCGCTTCTGATTTGACTAATACATCTTTTGACCTATTAAATACGATATACATGAAAAGAGGGTGTTTCTAACTAACCAGTGAGTACTTTTAACTTCAGATTAAGCTTTTCCTCCACAAAAATGGCCTCCAAACCTCAATTCTAATTAAGATAATTAAGAAATTAAGATAGTTTCTAATCTCTTCCTCTATGATAAAACTTTCTTGATCTTATTACTTCACTGAAACATAACTTTGATGTGCTTAGCAAACCATTAGGTATTAGCTTGGCATTCAAGATCCTCTTTTTACCAATACTGTACTTCCTATTCTAAGAGAAGTTTAGAAACCTCTTCATTATGGGTTGCTCTCATCACTTTGTACCAGTGATTTAAAACTTAGGGAATCATCACATGTGGAACTTCTGAGGCAGTTTGCTCAGATCATAATGCAGGCTTACTGAGTAAGGGCTCCACTGGTGATCCTCATTCTAATCTTAAAAAAGTAATTTCTTACTGCTTTGTAAGTGGTTATAACCATGACACCTTTTGATTGTAATTAATTAGAAACTTTTTGTATGTCTGTGTTCCCCATAATTAAACATTGATTATTTTTGCATGTAACACATTTGGCAAGTAAAAATGCCATACATTCCAAGGTATTTCAAGGTAATAGACATTAATATTTTTTAAGACCACTTAGGTTGTATTTGAAAATAGAGATAGGACAAAAGATGGGTCTGAGGGAAATACAATTGAAAAAACATGGTTAAGAAAATTGGAAATTAAGGAATACAATATTTAGGGAGGCTGCTAAGGAGTGAAATGTTTATAGGAGACAGTGGGTTTCTTCAGATTTGAAAATTATTTCTAGTTCTGAGTTAAACTCAGATCTATAAAGGTTAAAAAATCTTAAGAATGGAGATCAGTGTTACGGTTTTCTTTTTCCTTTTTTTCTATTAAATAACTGTTTTTCTTAGAAAAGAAATCTGGAGAAGTGGCTGTTCTGAAGAGAGATGGGCGATATATATATTACTTGGTAAGAAGGGGCCAGTTTTCAACACATTCTAAGGGGTGGTGAACAGAGGAACTGCACTGCCTTCGTGTTGCTGTCATGGTACGTTCTGACAACCGTGAATGTCAAAAAAGCTGATCTCATGCCAGCTCAGATACAGTGGTGGTGGTGATTTGGAACGATGGATAGAAGGAAAATCAGACTGCATCCCAGCTCTGTGGGAAAGAGTTCTGTGACCACCACCAAAGGCCTGTGTTCTAAGACTTGCAAAAGTTAGAAGTGTCTAGCGTACTCTAATAATTCATTCCTAATCATTGTGAGATAGATTGACCTAAGGGTTTTTCTCTCATCCTTTTGAATAAATGTAATATCAAATAACACTCAGCTTCTTGCCTGCCTTCTGCTTGAATGTGGAGTTTGTGCACTGTCCAGTTAGTCCTTCACGATGCTGCTGCCGCATACAGCCAACCTACTACAAGGCTTGTGACAGCACATGACTGAGGGCATTTCCTAGCCCTTGCTGTCTTTAAGGCTGACAGTGACTTCTAGTGTTGTTTAGAACACTACCAGTTTCTTTTATTCTAGAAAAACAAAAACCAAACAAGTCTACTAAGTAGACTTAACAGGACATTTTCAGGTGCTATGGGTTTTTTCTTATTACACCTATGCCACTCACCTCTTGAAGTGGCACAAAGACTTCCCTTCCACTCACCTCACTTTAAAACAATAGGTAGAGTCTACTAATTTGAACTTCTTGGGAAAAGAAACAATTATTACATGATTTTGTCTGGGTTTTTTCAGGCCCTCTTTTGATGGATTTTTCTTGAGGGCCTCATAACTAGAAATGGCAGTATGACATTTGTCATCCCTGCTCTATGCTATTTGCTAGGAATACGATTACTGTTTTTACTTACTTGAATGTTTGAAGAATGTGATGGCTTTTCATTGGCTATCATTTTGAATGAATGGAAATTTGAATTCTTTCTTTGTATTTAGATTACAAAGAAAAGGGCTTCACACAAACCAACTTATGAAAACCTATGGAAAAGTTTAGAGGCCATGAAGTCCCATTGTCTGAAGAATGGAGTCACCGACCTCGCCATGCCCAGGCAAGGAAATCTAGGGCGTTATAGGAAGACTTAATTGATTGATGGGGTTTATTGTCCTATCCAATGACAAACGACTTAAGAACTTAAACTAGAGACTCAAAGGTAGACAAATTTCAAAACTTTGTAAAAATCACAGTGGAACCTGTTGTCAGGCCTTAGACCAAGGCATACACATTTCTTAGCCTAGTTGAATGAATCAGGATACTGACTTTTAACACACACACTTACCTCACTTAGTAGGGAGAAAACAGTGTTTAGTCACATTTGTTGAATTCCAGGCATTCTCTACCTAAAACTTAACCTCTCCTCCTGGAGCAATATAAGCTAAAGAACCAAGGCTGGATGATTGAATGGCCCCATCTGGGCTGCGTCAGGTGTCCCAAACGTGCTATACTTGTGTAAAGAAAAGTGTACATTTTCACAGCTTTTTAAACTATGTGCTTGTTTGTAGTCAGCATGGTAATAGCCAGAAGATATGTCCCTGATGTATTGTCTTAGACCCTGGTTATCGAGAACAAAAGGGAATGACCCTGAGGGTTCTTAAGCCCCTTTGCTTCATTTTCTAGAGGTAGGCATGGTGTTACTTTTCTTTCTGTCACTCTGGCTTTGAGTTAGTGCTTACCAAGTCATGCATACCAAGTCATGCAGTTTATTTCCGGCCCTCAGTTACTTGTGAGTGCAGTGAGAATGACCCTCATCTTTAATATATTCAAGGCTTTTGTATCAGAATGTTTTTCTTTTCTAAATCACGTTTTTGTGATTTAGACTTATCAGTTATATGAAGTTAGCAATTTTAAGCCTCTCTTTAAGAATGTTGAGGATCAATAAGGAACATGTTGGAAGAAAGGTACTACGACATAGTGTGTGGGTTGACTGAAGTTTCTCAGCAGGTATTGCAAAAACCTGAATTGCAGCCAGCTTGGCATTGCCCAACATACCATCTTGACCTTTTTTTCAGAGATTGTATCCTTTATCCCTCTTCATTATCGTAAGTGTATTTCAAAGAAAAAATCTAATCTTTTCCCATCCACTCACAGCTAGTTAACAGGATAGTTAAAGTCCCATGTTGTAGCAGATAATGGGGCAGTAGCACTTTATTATATTGAGACATCTTTTGGGTGTTAGGGTTTGTCTAAGAACAGTCTTAAGTGACTCCCAGCAGGAATTAACTCTCCCACCTTGGTTGCTTGCAGTTGTGAGAGCAGGTCATTTGTCTTCATACGTTGGATGAGTGCAACGATACAGAGGGAAGGAGCAATTTTCTAGATGCCTTCGTCACAAGCAGTGGAGATGTCTTTTCTTTTTCAGAATTGGCTGTGGTCTTGATCGTTTGCGATGGGATGATGTGTCCACAATGATTGCAGAGGTGTTCGAGGCAACAGACATCCGAGTTACTGTCTACACACTCTGAACAAATAGATATTTGGATGTGTCCATGGTATCCTGTGTTCTTCTGCTGGGCCGTAGGACTGGGCAAATTGACCTTAAAATAAATGGTCAGAGGAAAGTTTCGTGTGCAGTATTCTAGAACAGGCCAGACTTGGTTGCTGTATTCCTCTGATTGGACTGGGATTCTGGGGAACGGATTGCTTAGGACACATTGCTGAGAATTTTTTTTTCAGGAAAGTAATGAGAGGAAACCTAATAGTAGGCAGGGGAGATATCAGGGAAATCAAGTATTGGGTTTCTGACCCCTGCTTTGTCCAGGATGGGACCTGATTTGTATGGCTTTCCACTAGGTGGCAACATTGATTGTACCCTGCTATCTGAAGAGCCATTTCAGGAAAGATGAACATTTCAGTTAATTTTCATCCATTGTCATTTGTGTGCTAACTTGGTGTTATCCTTAGGTCATCAGATCCACCCTTGGAGACAATTTGGAGTTGTTTTGTTTTTGTTTAAATTGAGTTTCCTGTTAAGGAATTTGTGGTGACACACATGGAAAAATAAATACCCTTTTCTTGGCGTCCATTGAAATGCTGTGCTCATGTCTGTAGTCCTGGACTTGGGTGGTGGAGGGTTTTCCTGCAACCGAATTTTGGAGAGTCAAGCAGAAGATCCAGTGAGAGGGTCTTGGCAAGGTGAGAAAGGGTGGATGGGAACTGAGTCAACATACTGGGAAGGTAGATTTTTAGAATCTTATCAGAGTGAGCTCTCCCTCTCCTGTCTATGACATAGTGTCTGTGATTGAACCCATCTGAATTCAGTCACAAAACAAATGAATATGTTAAATGCCTGCAGAGTGTTTAGTCCAGAGTAGTGGCTCCATAATTCAGTGATTCTCATCAAAATCCTTAGGAATTTTTCTTAAACAATGTAAAGGCCCACTTCACCCCCCATCTCCTAATTTAGTAGTGGGGGTGGGAGGGGTGTGAATAGCCAAGTTTTTTTTGATGATTCTTATTTTTTTTAAAGGAAAGGTACAAGCGAGTAGGTAGGCAGGAAGAGGGAGGAGGAAGAAACATTTTATTTGTTCATACTGGTTGCTTCTCCCCCCCTGCCCCGCCAACCTGGGACTCAAACCCAGGGGTATATGACCTGCTCCTTTGGAGGTGATTGACCTAATCACTGCTCCACCAGGAGGCATTTTGGTGTGTTTCTAAGCACCACAGAGGATATCCATGAAACTGGGATAAATGACAATAAATTTAAGTCCCCTTTTCTGCCTAAGTGAAGAAAGCTGCACTTTGTCCACCCAAATTTTCAAGGTGGGAGAAAACAGCACAGGAATTTAGCCAGTGGTTCAGTATTTAGCGGTATTAAGACAACTAGGAGCTCTCATGTTTTCCCTCCTTATCGAGGTATTAATGAGGAAAAACACCCAGACCTACTATTTTCTCCTGAGTGAATTGTGGGTCTGTTACAGGACTTGCGTTCCCACTTGTTAAAAAAATTAGATTTTAAAAGGGGCATGTTGAAATGCAGGGAAACACTAAATATAATCTTTGAACTTTAGACTTGTGTTCTTATCACATTTCAACCTGATAGGAGGCAGCCATTTCAGAAGCATTTCTCTGATTTCTGTGTGCAACAGAAAAGTTCATGTGGTTGGGCTGGTGGAAATCCCAAGGTCATAATCAAATTTCTGAGGCTGTTCCTGAAGCTTTGCTTCTGTCTGCATAACAGTAAAATTGGAGGACTGATGGTGTATCCTGGTGGCTCACTGGTTAAGTGTGCGGCTGGGACAGCATAGTCACATAGCTCAAGGGCCCGGTTCACTACCCACGCCGAAGGAACATACCAAGATGAACAACTAAATAAGCATAAATAAAGGCTTCTTCCCCCTCTCCTTACCTGCCTGCCAATTTGACTTCATTTTTGCCTACTTCCTCACAATAAATAAAATGAAGGGGGACTAAAAAGGGAATGTCTACACAAAACCGAAAATTAAAATAGAATAAGAAAACTTAAAGCTTAACAACAAATCTAAATGTGGGTCGTGATATTTTCTAGGTTTCCTCTACATTTAAATTGGGGCAAATTGTTTACAGGAAGTAAGAGTTTTGATGATTCTTTTAACAAAACCTAGTATTGTGGAGGATGGGCTAAAGTGGCATTCTGAAAGCCAGCAGTGCTGTCTTTTGCAGCTAGTCTTGGGGTCAAATTCCAATGACTTATCAACTTGAAGGGGAAAGGAGGCAGGGCCCGATAATCAGAATGAATACATCATTCCTGGAAATCTAGTTAGAGCTTGGCAAACACCCAGAAATTCACACGTGAAATTTTGCTTCTTAGGACTCTAACCGTCCTTTAAAAAAATAGACTTAGGACATCATCCTGCCATCACTAGTCACGATCAGGTACCACAATTGACTCCTCTACCATATTATGCGTATCTGAGCACTGCAGTCCTACTTTGAGGACTTCTCAAAGTCCTCCTGTTCAGTAAAGAGGCTGATTGCTCATTAATCGGCAACTGGGACATAGATACCTTAGAAATGGATTTCCCATGCCTTTCATTTTACCTTCTGCATTCCTTGTCTTCAGAGGTAGTAAAAAGCACAAGTAATGTCAGGAAAAAAAAAAAGATGTTACGAAGGTCAAGAATGGGGTGAGAAATCTGCATGGGGGAGTTCGTATCCTGTGTAACCTAGACAAGGCCTGGTTTATGCCTCCCTCTCACTTTAGAATTTTCACAGCCTGAGACCATCCCTATTCCTGGGGCTTGCTCACTGCCCTTAGTAGCTCCTGAACGTCCAAGTTCCTTAAAAAACCTGGTGACAGAAAATCCACATCACTTCTTTTATTGCTGCTGTTTTACTTTCTTAAAAAAACAACTTAAAATGCAATTCCAGACAGACTTGAAATATCCACGCAGATCCTGGATCTGAGGCTCTGGCTAACAGCCCATTTGGGGACATAATTAGACCGTCAACGCCATGGATGCCTGGTGCCCATATATGCCAGTTCTTTCCTTGCAGTTTACTTTCCAAGAGCAGCCTTAGAGAGGCATGGCTTAAGTGATTTGCAGCATGGAAAGTGTTATTTTGAGTCCTCTGAGAGCCATGCACAGGATTGGTTGATGTTGAATGTTGTCCAGCTTCAAGTGGTATTAGGAAGGCAGGCATGTCCCAGATGGTCATACATGTCACTGCTGTTTCTCAGTGGCAGCAGGCAGACCCTGGTGGAAAAACAAGAAAGCATGTTACTGGCTCCAAGAACGAAGAATTTTCTTTTTGAACAAGGGTTTCTGTGTGCCTTCCCCAACAAGTCCCTGATTCCTATGATCTCTGATTTATCCAGCACTGGATCTGCTTCCTTGATGCTTTGGTATGGTTTAGACAGAGAAAGCCCCAGAGGAGATCTGCCTGAACTCTGTTCTCTAGTTCAATCCTAGTCTGTCATTTTTTAAAAAGATGAAAAAAGAAACATCAGGTAAATGTTCTTTAACAAATGCCCATTTCTTGGGACTATTTTAAGCAGTTATACTTTTGGGCTTTCAGATTACAGCTCTATTTCACGCCATTTTTTTTTTTTTTAAACTTGGTACATCAACTTTTCCCTTCAGGAACACAACAGCTGACACAGAAGACAGGGAAGCATGTTAATGTGTCCAGATAATAGAGTTATGTACACTAATGGAAGGAGGTTTATAATGTGGAACATGCCCAATAATATTTTTAATTCAAAATAATTTGACTTAGAAATGGGCTTTTCTATTTCACCTAAGAGCCAACCTTCAATTATCCAAAATTAAAAGCTCCTTTGAATCCTCCTTGAAATGCTTACTTTTTGTAGCAGATTGAGTTACCTAATTATTTGACTTAATGGGGAAAAAAACTGCACACACATACAAATACACACATCCCTGAGGACTTGCTAGGTAGGCAGCTGGAAGAAGTGGCCCATGACTCTGAAAGATGTTTAAGAAGAAAGTGTCCTGGAGTTAAAATTAAGCTACCAGTTAACATGCTGTAGAATCTATGCAGGATCTATAATTACAGTGATAATACCTATATTAATAAAATTACGGAATTTAAAAGTTAATTTTGTATTTTCAGGGGTCACCTTTAGAGACATTTTTATTATTTGCCACCACTGAGATTGGTATCTTGTTTTATATGAGCATGTGTTATTAGCCTACCAGAGTCTCACTAAAGTCAATGAATGAGTCTTGCTTTTTGGAAGAAATGAATGAAAATTGTGTCTTCGTGAATTAGTGAATGCTCCACTTGAGAATTATCAGGCACCTGTGTGCATATTCAAATAGTAAACACCTGGCCAAGTCAAACTTTGGAACATTGATAGTTCTAGAAGGTGTCTATGACGTGACAGCTTAAGAATAATAGGAATGAGAGACATCAAAAATGAATTGCATATCTTTATGGAAGCATGCTGCTATCATGTTTTACTAATTATCTGAGTTGTTCCAGAATTTAAGTTGGTTAAGGAAGTTGTGAAGACCCTTTCTGTTACTGAAAGATTTTGGTCAGTAACTCAGGCCTTCTAAAGGGACTTACTCATAGCAGTACCCTGAGAGCAAACTAGACCAAATTCTAAAAAAGATAGTAAAGGATACTTTACCTTCTTTCTTGAGGGTAATCAGCCTGTTTCTGTAAGAGTCTAATTTACCCTCAGCAAGAGGCCAAATTGGCCTTAATTGTGTCCTAATTATTTGCTTAAATAGCTAATCTTTACTTCCCCTTCTCTGATCACATCTTGATATCTGTAGGAGCCTTCTTCTGAACTGCTTCCTAATTTACACACGTTTTTTAGCACTTTAAACATTCCTACATAGAACAACTTGTGGACCTTTAGTATTTTTTCTGAGTTCAACATAAGAAAAACCTTCTTACATTATTTATTCACACAACAATTCAAAGCAAAACCATTTGTGTGAAAACATAAAAGCTGCTCTGGCCGCACACACAAAAAGGAATATAAATATCCATTTGGGGACTTTCAACAGTACCAAAAATGAAGGGGAAAAAATACCCCTGAAGGAATGAAAAACCTGAATTAGAGAAAAATTGAATGGCAAGATTGCAAATGGGGGTGGGAAGGAAGTATCTAAAGGTGTCCAGAGTCGGTGAAATCTGAACACAAGTACATGAAGATTAGCTTAGGGGATTTAAATATCTGCAGTTGTTTAGTATTAGGTCTTTGCAGTATGTAAACCTTATTACCCTTTACCCTAAGTCGTTCTGTCTCGCTACAGTGTTGGGATTTCAGTTGTCCTTGAGTGTTCCCAGCTACATGGAAAGTTAACTCGATATAAAAGGGTAGAAGAGGAAGGGATTTCGAGGGAAGGGTTTAGAGGCAAGAGTGAAGGAGATGGGTCCTCGACGTGATTTTACCAACCAATGGAAAGCCGAGAAACGAAATTCTTTGCAAGGAAAATGAAACACGGCCCGCGCACACTCGGCCTGCTGCCCGAGTTGGCAGTTCACGGAGAGAGGTGCCAGCACTCACGTGAGGCCGAGCCTACTTCAGGATGTCGGCCAGCTTCTCCTCGTAGTACAGGAAGTTGTCCCGGACGTCCTCCCAGGGCTGGAAGGCCTTGGATTCGCCCTCTTCTTGCTCCACGAAGTTCTGCCAGACGTACTCGAAGTCCTGCGGCTTCATGATGCGCAGCCTGCAGCCGGCCGCCTTCAGCTTCCTCAGCGCGGCCTGGATCTCGGGCTCTTCCCACTGGAACAGTCGCCCCACCAGGATGAGCAGGCGCAGGTTCTTGGTCTTGCTGAGGGTTGTGACGATGCGATCAGCGCAAGCCGCGCAGGGGCTGGAGGACACGTACCAGGTGACGTTGTACTGCAGGGCCGGGTCGACGGCGGGCAAGATGGTGTTGAAGAAGGCTTCCTCGGCGTGGGCAGTGGCGTGCTCGTCCTCCAGGTACCCGCGGGAAGCCTGCACTTGGCCTCCCTTGTTCTGCACTTCAACTACGTAGCAGAGGAAGGTCTTGTTGCGCCCAGAGCTGTACTCCACATTCCGGAACTGAAATTGAAAGTAGTGGGCCGGCAGACGCTCCCTGCGGGCCAGAGACAGAGGGGCAGGGGAGGGAATGGTGGGGTCTTTCTTCTGGGACCAGCCTGGGGTAGGTAGCTACTATTTAAGATGGGTACCTCAGAAACACCCTCAGCTGACTGTGGAAACAGGACCCGCTGCGACCCCCACCCACCACCTTCCTCCCCACGGTCTTGATGGGTGGCCTATGAAAGCTGGGGACTTGGCTTCAAGACCTATGGCCAGAGACTAAAACCAAAACCAGACCTGGCCTATACTGTCTGTCACACACACAAAAAAAGGCATGAAAGAATCCAAGAATCCAAGTGGTCATCTGGAGGAGAAGAATGAAGTGAGATGGCTGGGCATTCTGGTCAACCCCAGAGTAAGTAAGGGTCTCCAAATTCTGACTCCAGAATCACTCCCACACACGACACACGCCTGCATTTCTAAAGCAGCGGCTCTGTAGACTCACTTTGCATTCCGGTCACCTAGAAGACTCTGCACATGTCAGTGCCTGGACTCCATACCAAAGCAATTAAATCAAAACATTGGGAGGGGGGATCTAGGTATAGTGTGTTCTGTGTTTTTAAAAATTATTTTTACATCATAACGTTTTATAGGTTTAAGATGTGTATCATCCTATATCATCGTTTGTATGTAATACGCTGAGTGTACCGGCAGTCCAGGCCTGGAGGGACCCTTTCACCCAATTTGCCCACCCTTCTCCCCTTCCCTTCTGGTGACCACTAATTTGATTTTACAGACTAAAAGTCTAATTTTACTTGATTTGATTCATTTGTTTATTTGTATGCCACATATAAGTGAAATCAAACAATATTTGTCTTTCTCCTGACTAATCTCACTAAACATAATTCCTTCTAGATCAGTACATGTTGTTGTGAATGGCAGGATTTCATCTTTTTTAACAGTTGACAAGTATTCCATTGTATGAAACATCTTCTTTATTCATTCATCTGTCACTGGGCATTTAGGTTGTTTCCAGATCATGACTATTGAAAATAGTGCTACAATAAACTTGGGGATGCATTGCTCTCTATCTTTTTTTTTTTTTTAATTTTAACAGGAAGGACAACAGGTGGAGGAGAAAGCAATTTTTTTTAAGGAAGGAAGGAAAAGGAGGAGGAGGAAGATTTTTTATTTATTTGGTTATTTTTGGTCGTTCCCCTCACCCCCACCCAGGCCCCTGGTCTCCAACCCAGTCCATGGGCCACACCACCAGGTATGTATGTCTTTAAATTAGTGTATTTGTGTTTTTCAGGTAAATACCTAGAAATGGGCTAATGGCATCCTGTGGAGTTTCTGTTTTCATTTTTCAGTGGAATCACCATTCTCCTTTCTATAGTGCTTGTACCAATTTACACTCCCGCTTACACTGGACATAGTATTTTCTTGAAGCTTTCTAATATACAGCCAGGTTAGAGAAGCAGTGTGCAAATAGTAATTTCACAAAGTAGCAAGCATATAAAATTTCTCCTAACAGAGCAGGACAGAGATTTTTGCAGACCATTTCATGCTTTTACTTCTCCACATTGTAACTCATGTATATGGCATCTTGGGCATGGAACAGCCTACGCCTGGTAGCACCATGTAAGACTGTTTCTCAAATCTCTTTTCTCTAAGGTAAAAGAAGCATTGGCATATGGTAAAAATTTAAGAATTTTTATCTGCAAGCACAACTACCCAAGAGTACCTTGGTATGATTTAGCTAGTATATAGTACTGAGTCATTTCAAAATCATGAAAGTCTTGGCCTCTGCCTTCCCAGATGCTTATAATTTCGCAGCTAGATTTTAGATGGATGGAGAAGACGTAAAAAAAAAAAAAAAAAAAAAAAAGCTGAGAACACTGAAATGAAAGACTGCTAAAAATGAGCAGCTGGAATGGAGGACATACAATCAAAGTTGTTGAACGTTCAGAGAAGAGAATTATTCTAGGTTCTTGAATAAAGAAAGGCATAATGAAAGCAACAAGTACTATGGTGTCCTGAAATTTAGGATGCCCACTTGGGGTTTTAAGACACCAGACGTGGTGATGAATATGTCCAGGGGCTTCAAGGGGAAGATGGATGATAAGGAAATGAAAGCAGTAGGAAGAGGCTAGGTTTTTAGAAAAATCTGGTATTAATAAGAAGGAGAGAAAAAGGGAAAGGGGCTAGAGAAGGCATCAGAATTGGAGATTGTTTTTATTTTTACTTTTATGTGCATGTACATGATTTTATAAAATAAGGAGTATCTGTGCAGGTTTGGAGGCCAAAGGAGAGCTTAAAACATGTCAGAAGGAGAGGAGAGGATGAGTACCACCTGGAGAGACTGAAGGTTTTCTTTCTGAAAAATGCAATCTCTGTGGCTGCCCCTGAAGATATCATTTGGCAGCCACTAACTGTGGTTGCTTCTTTCCACTCATCTCTGCACTCAGTAGTCGCCCAGCTCCCTGGGCTGCAGGGGAATCCCTTCTGTCTAAGGGCCTTGGCTTCTTAAGGATAAACAGTTGAAAGGGCCAACAAGATGAGTAAACTTGAGCTGTATCTCTGCTACTCCCTTCCCCCATCATCAGATGTTTTCCACCCGAGTTGTCAGGTCAAGCTAAGTTGCTGTCAAGTTAAGTTTCCACTGTGAAGATGGATGTGCATGAGGACCCAGCCCCAGGAGTCCTTTGGGTACTATACTTAGCTCTTTAAGCTCCTCTGTCCCTGGTTGTACCTGTTTGTTGTTTACTTAACATTTTAGGGAAACGGCATGTCGTGATGGTTTCCCTCCCCTTTTTCAATCCATGCTGGGATTAGCTCTCCCCTGATTAGACCATCCCTGAACAATGCTGACTCATAACTAAAGTGGCTTTTTTTTTTTCTCTCCAGAAGCACAGAGCTTGTCTTTCTTGACCAATTTTTTTTTTTTTTTTTTTCCAGATAATGCTTAACACCAAATTCAATCCAGAGCCACCAGCATGACACTGACACCCTTGGAAGTGTGTGTGATTGCTGATTGCTTTGGGGAAAATTCATATTTTGCTCTGGGCTGGACTTGGCCAAAGTTTGAGCAATGCTTTTGGGGGTTCCAGACAGAAACCTGAGGTCCTTCACTAGCTGCTATTGCTTGATCTGAGACTGCTGCTTCAATAGCCCCTCTTAAGCTGTGATTTTTTTCGCCCTCCTCCACGTCTCTAGACAAGAGGAGAGGACCCAGAGAAACCTGAGACCCATGGGAGAGGAAAAAGTTTATCTCTCTATAAATACCAGTTTCCAGCCCTCCAGCCCCAGGGTCAGCTCCATCCCTTACAGCATCTTCTGAGCTAGTCTCAATGAGTCTGGAAGCGCTTGCTTCCCCAGTCTTTTCTTTGACTTTTCTCAGAGATTGAGCCTGCTTGGCTTTTCAATGAGCTTCTTGGTCTACTGGAAGGAACATAAAGATCTAATGAGGTTCTTTGGGCCTTCCCCAGACTGAAACAGCCAGGCTCTGGAGGGAAACCAGTAGGACGGAGTGGGTAGAAGGCTGAACTTTCTCCAGGGAGCCAGACAACATAACCATTTGGGTGATATTATAGAATCATAAAATGAGTCCACACTGTTATGTCCACTAGTGGAAGGAAGGAAATAGTGGCACAAATTTCTTAATCACAACCATCAATTTCTTCTTTTTTTTTTTTTTTTTTTTTTTTATTAGCATGATATGATATGCTACTGGACTAGGACAATATATTCTTAGAGCCTTTACTCCCAAGTCCAGCAGACAGTTTACTGCTAAAGTGAGGGTGGGGAGGGATATAGGAGAGGTGTCAGGAGAGAAATGCTGAAGAAATACTGGGACTCAGTCACTCAAACCAACAGTATTATTCCTGCCCCCTCCCATAGTCTCAGATAGCACCTCTTTAAATGCCCTGTCCTCCTGTTTTCAACAAACAAGGCCATTCTCATTTCATCTGCTTAGACCCAGGCCACTGGGCATTGCAATACTCTATGCAAGAATCCTTATGTCCAGAAAAAATTGGGAAGATCATCTGCTCGATCAAGGGAGAGAGGATATGAATACATGTAAAATATTTATTTTTCTCACATTCACATTAAAAAACCACCCGTATTTCCTAAGCATAAGTCTATACCATGAAAGGAAGCAACTTTGGGCTGCAGGCAGTAGAAGCTAGTCTGGGATTAAACAACCCCCCCACCCCTCCCACCCCCCAAAAAAATCCGCAGAGTGGAACATCTACTCCCAGGTAATTGAATGTTGATGAGTTTCAACTTTCCTCACTAGACCTTTCAGTGACCTGCTCGGGAGAGGCAGAATTGCTGGTTTCAATTTTCTTTTCTCTTTTTTCAGAAATGGATGCTAAGGACTGGGCACTGTTGGAAGGAGGAGAATAGAGATAGAGCTGCTAGCACCTGGTTTGCAGCTTTGCAAGGAATTCTGCCCAGGCATGGCCTGTGCCTCCCAGAGGGAGGCACCCTCTGACTTTCACTGCACCCCACTCCCCAGTGGAGGCCAGAGTGGCCAGTCGGCAGCTGTCTTCTATTCTTTATGGAACAAACCTTTCCAGCATGTTCTAGTTCAGGGTATGGGGCGAGGGACCTGTGGCATTAACAGTAGGGTCAAAGACCCTTCACTCCTTGCTCGTCCCTTCTCCTCTGAGCCTTGCCACTCCTCTCTGTGTTCCTCACATACCAGGGCAGACTGCTGGTAGCTCAAGAAGTGATTGAGAGGAGACCACTTGCCTATGCCATCTATCTGTGTTCTCATAATAACCCCTTTGACAGCAGCCAGATTTATGCAAAAGCATGTGCACCATAACTAGACGCAAGTGTGAAAGCACACCAAGGAGTGTTGCTGGGCAGAGCCAGGGCCACTCATTACTTGAATGGAAAGGTGGGGAGACAATCAGTTCTGGGGCCACAGAGCCTCCCTACAGTACGTCGAGTTCAGAGGCTGCCTAAGCCAGTGGGATCTTCGATGACTAGCGATACCAGATCTTCACACATCCTGAACTTCTCTCAAGAAGCCCACCCTTGATGAATTCCCAATCCTGATGCCTGGCAGAGTCTCACACACAACTCACTGATTATTCATTTATTCAGCACATCTTTATTGAGTAACTATTGGCAGCTTGGCCCTCTTCTTGGGATAAACTTAGGGATAAAGTAGTTAAAAGGTCCACTTCCCATCCTCATAGAAGACATACTAGTAGAGGAAACAAGCAGTATATACATGAGTCCTAGTTAGTAAATATTTGTTGACTATAAAAGGTTCTATGTTTTTTTTAGATATAGCATGGTGATTTGGAGACAGGTAGCCTGGATTTCATACTCTATTCCATCCACTAATTTTGGAGCAATTACTCATCCCTCCAAGGCTAGGTTTTCTCACCTGAAAGGTGGGTTGAGTAATCCAAACTCTCCGACTTTGAGCAATCATTGACACTTAAGAAACTAACGTAGTATTGTTGGGTGGCGTCTTCTTTGGGATTCACATTTTATCTCTCAGAGCTCAATCTCGGGTGTTTCCCAACCTAATTCCATCTCTGCCTTTCCTCTCCGTTCAGAGGGTTCCCTCCGCCAGTGGTGTTCTGGTTGAATACTCAGCTTTCTGAAGGAAAAACTGATTTCTAACATTTGCTGATTTCTATAAATTACTAAGAACATTTCAAAAAAAATCAACATGAAATCAGTGGACACAGAGCTGAGAGGAGATAAACACAATCATATCTTTTCTAGCACCTTCCACTGTGCTATTTTATGAATGTTCATAGGTCTGCTTTCTATTCTAGATGCTCTACTGGGTTTCAAACAAGAATTATGACAAACAGGGGATCTCTCTCCTTACTCTTACCTGAGACTCTTCACTTCAGATTGTTTCCCCCTCAAACTGCTATTCTGCTAGTTTGCAGCCCCCATCTAAGGAGTCGTATGGATAAATCCATCTTTGGTGAGAGTCCAGGCTAGGAAGGGGACTGCTTTGGAGAGCCCATTGGCTCCAGAGCATTTGGGGGAGGAAGGAGAAGAAAGCTTTTCCTTGCCCTGTCCCTGCACAGACACTCCCCACACCTCTGGGCTATTTTAAGCCCTCTGTTTACCCAGAGGCACCAGGAGACACATCTCCGCACAGTTATTTATGGCCAGGAGACACGCAGGGCCCTCCCTCCCTCCAGAACTGCTCTCAGAGCAGCCCGAAAGCTGGCTGCTTTATTCTTTCTCAGCTGCGGGTTAGGGAAGCCTGTGAGCCTCCCTCCTCTGATGGAGCTAGGCGGGGCTCTGTTTGGGAAACCTTGGGTGTAGAATGCATGAGACCCATGGGGAGGACACTTGGCTGGAGTCAAAGACTTGCCACTTACTGGTTCTTGAACCGGTCTCTCAATCTCCCTGGCTCTCAGTTTTCCCAGCTGTAGAGTGGCAGTGACAAGTCTCCCTCTCCAGCATCGTGTTGAGGGTCACAGTGAAAGTGTGCTGTGACTACAAAACCCTGAACATATTAAGTTCTGCCAGAAGATTTAACCGTCTATGACCCCTCACCCTGGACCCCAAAGATGTTCAACTCAACAGACACGGTCAGATTCTGTCCTGGACCTGTCCTGCCCCCGTGCTGGGCACACCTCAACACTGCACAGAATGGATGGTGTGCTCACACCTGTGTGTGTCACCAAAGGCAGTGTAACCCCGCATGCTTGAGTGTTAGAGAAAGGGTCCTCATCCATAGAGAGCCACCGGAACCGAGGGCTCCCCTGAGCTGGTGGCCCTGCTCTCCCTGTGTCTGTATTAATCTGTGCCCTCTTTCTCCTTTGTCTTATGATGAGGGTAGCGTCAGCTGGCTGGGAACAAGCTAACATACGTTCAGGGGGCTCTTCCCAGAACTCCTGCCTGCATTTTCCCTTGGGTTCTCTCAGAAATCAGAGAATATCTGAACTGGAAGAGAAGTTGGGAGTCTCCAAGGTAACTTCTTCATGTTACAGGTGAAAAACGCTGAGGCTGGGACTCGACGGTCACCTGCCACGCTTCAAAAAAGCAATTCCAGATGGCCACCCAGGGCTTTTTCTCCCCCCTGAGGGCATCACACGTCTGTTCTTCCAGCGCTTTCTCTTAGTGTAGCCTCTACTCTGCCTGTGAGCACTGCACACCCATGAAGGAACTCTCGGGGCTCAGGGAGAAAATGTGATCCCAGGGAGGCAGGTGCCATCTTAATACCAGGAGGCCTGAGGGGTGGTGGTTTCATTCTCTGGGCCTTTGCCTCCAAGGAGCTCCTCCTACCTCCTCCTAATTAAAGTTCAAGGTATCACCGCAGGACTCAAGAGAGATTTGCTACAGACCCCCCTGTGGTCCCTAGTTTGCACACATATGTGCTCTTACGCCTCCAGGATTGTGGCTGACCTTGACCTCTGCGTGACTGTCCCAAGTTCCCCCGGCCCGTCCTCTTCTAGGAAGGAGGACCTCCGCCTACACCCAGGTCTCACCCTGTGACGATCTCAAAGGGCGGCAGCTCAATCAGCTCCTTCAGCTTCTCCGGGTCCTCCAGGTTTTCCGAATCCTCCCCATTCTGGGAGGCCGGTGCCTCAGCAGCAGCAGAGTCTTTCTGGGCCATGGAGGGGCTCCGGCTCAGAGTCACTGAGAGAGAGGAGAGGCGACCGGTCGGCTGGGGCTGGAGGCAGCGTCCCAAGCAGCTGTCAGCAGCTAAATGTGGCTGGGGGTGACCCAGCAGGCTAGGCTGAGTGCTGTCAGCCTTGGGCCAGCGGCTTTATAACAGAGCCCCTCCCCCAGCCCTGTCCGCTGTCTTTTTTTAATGTGTGATGGAGGGTCTGGGGATGGCGGGAATGGAAAATCTGGCCATTAGTGTTCCCTATTTATCAGTAGGCAAAGACAGGAAGCTGGCAGGTGGGGGTGGGTTGGCCTGCTCTCCCTCCCCTCCCCATATATTCTTACTCTCTCCCGCCCTCACCTTCTATTCTTCCTTTTGTTTCCCAGCCCTCCTTCCCAGCTCTACTGGGGGGATTGCGGACGGGGCCCCAGAGAGGGCACCCTGAGATTCAGGACAGGAGTTCTCTCAGAGGTTTAGGATGAGATTGCGTTGAAGAGGGTGGTTGCAAAGAGACCCTGGCCAGTTTGGTTTGGGGGAACTTGGGCTCAACAAAGGAGAGTCCTGACGGGTCGGAGAGAGCTGCCCATCTAGAAAGAAGTGTACTCGTTACACAAGGGAATGAATGCCGATTTGCCTGTTATGGACTCAAAATGCAAGGTCAAGTGGCCCACGAACCTCCAGCAGCAATACACAGCATTTGCCAAGCTCTGAGTTTTTGAAATACGGCAGGCAGTGAGTTTAGCGGTTTCCATGTGAAACTGGATGCGTGCTTTCAACAGCCCTGGGGGGCAGTGTGCACCACCCTGTGTGATACATGGGGAGACCGAGACCCACAGAAAGGCAAAGGGCCTCGCCTCAGGTCATACAGCCTAGAAACGGCAGATCCAGGATTAACCCCAGGTCTTTTCACTCCAGAGGCCAAGCTGTGTTCCTTCTCAGGCAGTCTTCATTCATTTAACAAATATTTATTGAGCATCTGTTACTTGCTGGGTGCTGTTTCGGGTATTGGAATTTGGCAATGAACAAAATGAATAAAAATCCCTGCCCTCATGGAGTTGAGAGTTAGCCTAGAAACAAACTTGAATATATGGGCTTTTTGGTGGCACTAAGTGAGATGGAGAAAAGGTAGGGAAGGGACAGAGAGTCAAGGGACTGGGGAGAGGTTTCCACAGGGCAGTCAGGGAAGGACTTTGAAAAGGGGATGAATGAGAAGTTATGTAAAGCAGAGAGGGAAATAATTTGATGCCTCCTAAGGAGACAGTGGTCCAGGAAGGGGAAGAACAGGTGCCCAGGCCCTGGGGTGCAAGCATTCCTGGTGTGTCTGAGGAGTCCACAGATGCCAGTGTGGCTGGAGGGTCGCAGGTGGTGAGGCCAGGAGACAAGCCAAGACTAAATAGGTTGGGGCCTTATAGGCTGCTTTAAGGACTTGTCTTTTTCTCTGAGTGAGATAGGAAGACACTGTCTTGAACAGACAAGACACATGGTCCAACTTAGATTTTTACAGGACCAGTCAGGCTGCTGGGTCAAGAATCATCCAAAGGTAAACCCGAAGCAGACACCCTGTTTTAAGCCTAGATGAGAGAGATGACTGGGGCCCCTGGAAAAATTCCTGAGCTGGGGCAGCATTGGAAGATGGCTGGATGATTTTTGCACTTAGTAAAAGGGTGCTTTGTAGCGACCACAGGTTTTCGTTTGTGGATCAGTACAAGCAATCTAGAATATTCAAAGGGCAATGAAAGTGTGTGGTAAATGTCCTCTTTAGCCAGCTTGAAAATGAGGAGCCTGAATACACTGGGGAACTGGTGTGAACACAACTCCCAGTGGGGATTGTGTGGTGGGATGAGAAGATGGAGGACATTTCCCAGGGTCTGTGGTAGAATAAGAGTGTGGGTGTGTTGTGTTGGATGATTTGGGGCCCTCTCTTCCACAGAGTTCTGAGCAGCACAGTACCTTAGCATTAATGCTCAAGCATGTCGGTTTATCTAGGACAGTGATAGTTTATACCTCTTGCTGAGGCATAATTACTCCTAGCACCCTCTTTTATTGCCAGAAGTACCCTATGTAGAAAATACACTATATGGTCACTCTACCTATTAGGCATATTATTACTTTTTTTTAAAGGAAAGTTGAAGGTAGGAATGAAGGTGAGTAGGCCAGCAGACAGGAAGAGGGAAGAGGAGGAAGCATTTAATTTTATTTAGCTGTTCATCTTGGTTATTCCCTGGGCCCTGGGGTGCGAACCTGGATCCTTGGGATGTATCTTGGCCGAAGGTGGCTGACTAAACTTTCACTACACCAGGGCATGCGTAGGCATATTGTTAAAAGCATTCTTCCCCAGAAAATATGGTTTTCAGGCATTTGTCCAGGGGTGTAAAGCACAGGGTGGTGACAGGAGTGCCTGTATCACCAGGAAAAGGCAGTGAGAGTCGATAAGCAGCAAGCACATATTATTGCCATCGTCACACCAGCATATGGTCTTTATGTGCAGTCTTTATGTGGCCTAATTTTATCGAAGGCTCCAGTATGCAGTCACCGTAGCAAATTCCAGGAACACAGATGGATTAGGGTCACGTCTCCAGGCGCGGGCCCGT